>MJUT01001891.1:6302-71821 GCA_002080005.1 Gigantidas platifrons | reverse complement strand
GAACATGTGTCCAACATAAAACTTAGACACTAATTAAAGTAAAGGTAAATGAACATGTGTCCAACATCAAACTTGGACACTAATTAAAGTAAAGGCAAATGAACACGTGTTCAACATAAAACTTAAGACACTAATTAAAGTAAAGGTAAATGAACACGTGTCCAACATAAAACTTAGACACAAATTAAAGTAAAGGTAAAGGAACATGTGTCCAACATAAAACTTAAACACAAATTAAAGTAAAGGCAAATGAAAATGTGTCCAACATAAAACTTAGACACTAATTAAAGTAAAGGAAGAGTGCTTTTATTGTTATTCTGCATTTCGTAGGTTTAAAATTGTTTACAATAAACACAAACAAAACACGTCCCTTATTGTATTATTGCAGACTACATGTAAGTAAAAGAAAAGGGGGGCCACAAAGTAAAGCCTTTTATCTTAAACAGTTCTCTATTAGTTAAAAAGGATATGTATCTAGTATTATAGTAAGTATGACATCTGTTACTATTTCTTGGCTAGAATATAACATTTGCATTGGTCCATGATAATAATAGGAAGGAACAGTGAAGCCATTCATTGATGATGACAGATGTTGACCAACTACTGTCTCACTGTTGACACATAACTGAAAAGGTGAAGACATGTAATTGGTCAAAATGAAGAACACAAATCCCATAAAAAACCGGGGGTCAAACTCAGGTGTTCTGGAAGGTTAAGCAGTGCCTGCTCCACTAGTGGCACCTGTCGTGTTACTCTTGTTAAAAATCTGGTGATGAGTCATGAAAGAGGAAGGAAACATAGAGCCGTGGTCATCAGTGGTACAAACATTCTGTAACTGTTGACCACATCATGATGATGACTAAAACTTTCAAAATAGTAATTTCAACTTAACCATGAGGAACCCTTAGTTCAGTATCTTCCTAGCAACCCTCTATCAAGAAAAATCCTGATAGTGAACGGCTTTTCTGTAGATTCCTTATGAAAATTTCCTGCATGATTTTATCAAACAGATTTGATCTAACTTGTATTATAATGAAAAACAAAAATACTACACCATGAGAACAGTTCCAAAACCAATCAGAAATTCATAAAAACAGGCAAAATTAATACATGTACCCTAACACATATGCACATGACTGCTCATTTTTCTGGCTTGGTTCAAGCACTTTATTATTGTTTTATGGGTTCAAACATCCTGTCTTTGTAACATGATGAGAACAAGAGCCAGCTCTCACATATAAATGGGTGAATGACAGTAAACAAGGCAATAGTAAGATATAATAGGAAAACCAGGATCAACTTTGAAACAAATTATGTTGTCATCTATAGTAGGCGACCACATACTTTTCAACAAGTTGTTGATATCGTCTGGAAAACTTTTTGAAAGTTGAGATGATTCTTTAAAAATCCTTAGCATATCCAAGTAGTATTTTGAAAACAAAAAATATACTGGTATATCTTCTGTATAAAATATGTTAGAATCTGTCTAGGAATAAATTTACTTGTGCACTAACAATTCCCTTCAAACCATTATACTTTTCATAATAACAGCTGAGTATAACTGTACTAAAACATACAAGGTCAGGGTGACACACAATGATAAATTAAAGTGTTGACATATTGTACATGAAACAGTTTACACTTCTGTAAAACTTTCCTCATTTTACTAATTCAGACAAAAAGATATAAAGAGATTGGTGTAAAAACATGATATTTTATTACTACTATCACACATCCAAGTATACACTTCTATAATTATAAAATGCCTATATGTTACAGTCTTAATAGTTTGGCTTGTTTCTTCTCTTCTAGTTCTCTGTCTTGTTCTGCTACAACAAGTTTTCTTTCCTCTAAAAATTGCTGATATTCTTTAGGATCCAGATCTCCTTTAACAACTTCAATACCTAAACTATGAGCAGATCCTATTATCAGTCTACAAATCCTTATTAACTCTACATTTTCAAAGGAAGGATCTTGACTCTTTACTTTTGCTATTTCATAAATATGCTTCAAAGTCACCTTTCCTGCAGTTTCCTTCCCTGCAAGAATAAAACAAAAACTTTGTTATTCATGGAATCTGTGAAACAAATGTACTTGTTAACAGTTAATTCAAAACAAAGAAGGGCCCGGATCGCTCAATGAGTTAGGTAGTTGGATTACCTAACAACTCATACAAGCCTATCACCAATACAGCATGGGATAGCTTTGTAAATTACAAAACATCAGTAACGCACCAAAGGTGCGAAAGCTGAGTTGCAAACATGTGGATGGAAAATGTGACCTTGATCTTTGACCTACAAGCCTCAATATCAATAGGCTTCCTCCTCTCACCATCAGGCATGTGTGTACCAAGATTCATTTAGATCTGACATTTCGTTCTTAAGATATCGTGCGGAAACATAAAAAGTATCTAATTTTTGTTTTATTTTTAGAAGTTGTGACCTTGACCTTTGTCCTACAAATCTCAATATCGATAGGCTTCCTCCTTTCACCATCAAGCATGTGTGTACCAAGTTTCATTTAGATCTGACATTTTGTTTTTAAGATATCGTGCAGAAACGAAAAAAGTACAAAATTGTTGTTCTATTTTAGATGTTGTGGCCTTGACCTTTGTCCTACAAACCTCATTATCAATAGGCTTCCTCCTCTCACCATCAGGCATATGTGTACCAATTTTCATTTAGATCCTACATTTTGTTCTTAAGATATCGTGCGGAAATGAAAAAAGTATCAAATTTTTGTTCTATTTTTAGAAGTTGTGACCTTGACTTTTGTCCTACGATCCTCAATATCAATAGGCTTCCTCCTCTCACCACCTGGCATGTGTCTACCAAGTTTCATTTAGATCAGACATTTCATTCTTAAGATATTGTGGAGAAAAGATTGCGCCGTCCGGATGCCATTCATCATATTATAAGCCGAGTTCGACTTTGTCGCAACTCGGTTAAAAATCAGTGACCGAGTTGTGAAGATGTGGATGGACAATGTGACCTTGACCTTTGACCTACAAACCTCAATATCAATAGTGACCTTTGACCTACAAACCTCAATATCAATAGGCTTCCTCCTCTCACCATCAGGCATGTGTGTACCAAGATTCATTTAGATCCGACATTTCGTTCTTGAGATATTGTGCGGAAACAAAAAAAGTATCTAATTTTTGCTCTATTTTTAGAAGTTATGACCTTGACCTTTGTCCTACAAACCTCAATATCGATAGGCTTCCTCCTCTCACCATCAGGCATGTGTGTACCAAGTTTCATTTAGATCCGACATTTCGTTCTTAAAATATCGTGCGGAAACGAAAAAAGTATCAAATGTTTGTTCTATTTTTAGAACTTGTGACCTTGACCTTTGACCTACAAACCTCATTATCAATAGGATTCCTCCTTTCACCATCAGGCACATGTGTACCAAGTTTCATGTAGATCCTACATTTTGTTCTTAAGATATTGTGTGGAAACGAAAAAAGTATCAATTTTTTTTTCTATTTTTAGAAGTTGTGACCTTGACCTTTGTCCTAAGATCATCAATATCAATAGGTTTCCTCCTCTCACCACCTGGCATGTGTGTACCAAGTTTCATTTAGATCTGATATTTTGTTCTTAAGATATCGTGCGGAAACGATAAAAGTATCAAATTTGTTTTCTATTTTTAGAAGTTGTGACCTTGACCTTTGTCCTACAAACCTCATTATCAATAGGCTTCCTCCTCTCACCATCAGCCATATGTGTACCAAGTTTCATTTAGATCCTACATTTTGTTCTTAAGATATCGTGCGGAAATGAAAAAAGTATCAAATTTTTGTTCTATTTTTAGAAGTTGTGACCTTGACCTTTGTCCTACGATCCTCAATATTAATAGGCCTCCTCCTCTCACCACTTGGCATGTGTGTACCAAGTTTCATTTAGATCAGACATTTCATTCTTAAGATATTGTGCGGAAACGATTGCACCGCCTGGACACCCGGACGCCATTCATCATATTGTAAGCCGAGTTCGACTTCGTCGCAACTCGGCCAAAAAGGGTGCACTCAACTCCATGCCGCAAGTGATAAAGCTTACCAGTTGCTTGCTCATGGTCGGTGGTTCTCTCAAGGTACTCCGGCTTCTTCCACCACTAAAACTGGTCGCCATGATATAGCTGAAATATTGCTGAAAGTGGCATTAAACACAATAAATCAAATCAAATCAAATCAAAACAAAGAATTCTAAAAGTGTGTGCAAATGTACTTCTTAACTCCAAAGTCTTCTACATCTGATACATCTTTGGGTCATATCTTCTCTCANTGCTTGCTCATGGTCGGTGGTTCTCTCAAGGTACTCCGGCTTCTTCCACCACTAAAACTGGTCGCCATGATATAGCTGAAATATTGCTGAAAGTGGCATTAAACACAATAAATTAAATCAAATCAAATCAAATCAAAACAAAGAATTCTAAAAGTGTGTGCAAATGTACTTCTTAACTCCAAAGTCTTCTACATCTGATACATCTTTGGGTCATATCTTCTCTCAATGTAAACCAAAGTAATTACAAGGTAAAAGGCTTTTATTGATAACTGCTGAAAATGTTCTGAAAAAATAGGACCTTCTTAACAATGAGGCAGACCTTCAGGATTTAAAACTGAAAGATCCAGGACCTTTCATTTTAGAAAATGATTTTGAAACCCCGGACTGTACTACAGTACTAAGTGTACAATATTCAATCATTTGTCAAAAGTATTTGGAAACTTTCTATTTTTTCTATATATTTCATATTAACATTAAGATTAAATCGTGATATTTTGTATACAATGTAGATACTATATATTTCAAATAAAGATTAAATCGTGGTACTTTGTATACAATATAGATACTATATATTTCATATAAAGATTAAATCGTGGTATTTTGTATACAATGTAGATACTATGTATTTCATATAAAGATTAAATCCTGGTATTTAGTATACAATGTAGATACTATATATTTCATATAAAGATTAAATTGTGGTATTTTGTATACAATGTAGATACTATATTTCATATAAAAATTAAATCATTGTATTTTGTATACAATGTAGATAATAGATATTTCATATTAACATTAAGATTAAATCGTGGTATTTTGTATACAATGTAGATACTAGTACTATATATTTCATATAAAGATTAAATCGTGGTATTTTGTATACAATGTAGATACTTTATAAAGATTAAATCGTGGTATTTTGTATGCAATGTAGATACTTTATAAAGATTAAATCGTGGTATTTTGTATACAATGTAAATACTTTATAAAGATTAAATCGTGGTATTTTGTATACAATGTAAATACTTTATAAAGATTAAATCATGGTATTTTGTATACAATGTAGATACTTTATAAAGATTAAATCGTGGTATTTTGTATACAATGTAGATACTTTATAAAGATTAAATCGTGGTATTGTGTATACAATGTAGATACCCAACAGTCTTGCTCCTCTCTGTATACCAGCAGCATTCTTTAGTAAATAAGTAGCTGTCGGGGGTTTAATTACCATCTCTACAGTTCTGTCAGGCTAAAAATAGAAATCAATTCATGTTTGGTAGTAGTTAATGAGTTTGATAGTTTTTAACGAGATTGGTATATGTTAACGAGTTTGGTAGTTGTTAACGAGTTTGGTAGTTTTTCATGAGTTTGGCAGTTGTTAACGAGTTTGGTATTTGTTAACGGTACAATTGTCTACAACATTGTGTAGCTAATCAAAGCACTCAAACAGTGTTTAATAATTTTTTATATTTTTGCTTAGAAAACATGCAACAATCTTTTATTTGAACAAATTACATGTAAAACAAATATAATGTCAATTGTCAGTAATTTAACAACTCATCATATAAGTAAATTAAATGTCTTACTGTAGTCATGGTAACTTACCTGTGTTTTCATATTTACATGAAATATGTATATGTATTCATATTACATCAAAATATCTGAGTGAGCGAGTGATTGTTGTTTAAATGCCAAATGAGCAATTTTTCAGCTATTATCATGGCGAGAACAAGTTACATTAAATGAAATCCGCTTCCCCTTCGTACATCTATAAATTTGATCTATATAGAGCTAGCTCACTGAAGAGTCTTCGGGCAGACATGTCGCTCAGCTCACCTCAGACACATTATCCTGATTCCTCTACAGGTAGAATTGTCGCTCAGCTCACCTCAGACATATTATCCTGATTCTGATCCAGTCTTTGTTCTTACTCCTTAAAGCTGCATGCTTAGCAGAGAAGCAGCAAGTACCAATTTTATTGTTTTTGGTTTTACTGGAACGGGGCCTGAACCCATGACCTACTGCACTCAACGAGAGCATGCTACCCATTACACAACTGATGAACCCATGACCTACTGCACTCAAAGAGAGCATGCTACCCATTACACCACCGATGTACCCATGACCTACTGCACTCAAGGCGAGCATGCTAACCATTACACAACTGATGAACCCATGACCTACTGCACTCAAGGCGAGCATGCTACCCATTACACCACCGATGTACCCATGACCAACTGCACTCAAGGCGAGCATGCTAACCATTACACAACTGATGAACCCATGACCTACTGCACTCAAGGCGAGTATGCTACCCATTACACCACCGATGTACCCATGACCTACTGCACTCAAGGCGAGCATGCTAACCATTACACAACTGATGAACCCATGACCTACTGCACTCAAGGCGAGCATGCTACCCATTACACCACCAATGTACCCATGACCTACTGCACTCAAGGCGAGCATGCTACTCATTACACCACCGATGTACCCATGACCTACTGCACTCAAGGCGAGCATGCTAACCATTACACCACCATTGTACCCATGACCTACTGCACTCAAGGCGAGCATGCAACCCATTACACCACCGATGTACCCATGACCTACTGCACTCAAGGCGAGCATGCTAACCATTACACCACCGATGTACCCATGATGACATACTGCACTCAAGGCAAGCATGCTAACCATTACACCACAGATCTACCCATGACCTACTGCACTCAAGGCGAGCATGCTAACCATTACACCACCAATGTATCCATGACCTCATGCACTCAAGGCGAGCATGCTAACCATTACACCACAAATGTACCCATGACCTACTACACTCAAGGCGAGCATGCTAACCATTACACCACTGATGTACCCATGACCTACTACACTCAAGGCGAGCATGCTAACCATTACACCACTGATGTACCCATGACCTACTGTACTCAAGGCAAGCATGCTAACCATTACACCACCGATGTACCCATGACCTACTGCACTCAAGGCGAGCACGCTAACCATTACACCACTGATGCGGTTCTGATATAGAGACAATAAATGACTAATTACAAATGCAAATTAACTTCAGACATGAAAGATTTTTTATCTTGTACTAAATTGTTAATCAATAATAGAGGAACTATTTCACTGTGCAATATTGTCAAAAGAGTGACTAAAGGTGGTATAGGCATGTTCATTATGATGTCATAGGGTCACATGACCTTACCTGTTTGGTTGGCAAAAGAATCAATTTTGCAACTGATCTCTAATGGAAAGTCAACTTTAACTTGTTGTAATTTTTATTTCTCACAGAATAATAATAAAATTCTTTCATCTTTTATGTGACTTGTTTTACATAAATTACTTACTTTAACAAATATTCTGGTAGGTAAAGGTACGCCATATTTTATATGATTTGTTTTACATAAATTACAAATACTTTAGCAAATATTCTGGTAGGTAAATGTACACCATATTTTATGTGATTTGTTTTACATAAATTACTTACTTTAACAAATATTCTGGTAGGTAAAGGTACACCATCTTTTATATGATTTGTTTTACATAAATTACAAATACTTTAGCAAATATTCTGGTAGGTACAATGTAAATGTACACCATATTTTATGTGATTTGTTTTACATAAATTACTTACTTTAACAAATATTCTGGTAGGTAAAGGTACACCATCTTTTATATGATTTGTTTTACATAAATTACAAATACTTTAGCAAATATTCTGGTAGGTAAAGGTACACCATCTTTAATATGACTTGTTTTACATAAATTACAAATACTTACTATAACAAATATTCTGGTAGGTAAAGGTATGCCATGTTTTATGTGACTTGTTAATACATAAATTACTTACTTTAATAAATATTCTGGTAGGTAAAGGTATGCCATGTTTTATGTGACTTGCTTTACATAAATTACTTACTTTAACAAATATTCTGGTAGGTAAAGGTATGCCATGTTTTATGTGATTTGTTTTACATAAATTACTTACTTTAACAAATATTCTGGTAGGTAAAGGTACACCATCTTTTATGTGACTTGTTTTACATAAATTACTTACTTTAACAAATATTCTGGTAGGTAAAGGTACACCATCTTTAATATGACTTGTTTTACATAAATTACAAATACTTTAGCAAATATTCTGGTAGGTAAAGGTACACCATATTTTATATGATTTGTTTTACATAAATTACTTACTTTAACAAATATTCTGGTAGGTAAAGGTACACCATCTTTTATGTGACTTGTTTTACATAAATTACAAATACTTACTATAACAAATATTCTGGTAGGTAAAGGTACACCATCTTTTATGTGACTTGTTTTACATAAATTACTTACTTTAACAAATATTCTGGTAGGTAAAGGTACACCATCTTTTATGTGACTTGCTTTACATAAATTACTTACTTTAACAAATATTCTGGTAGGTAAAGGTACACCATCTTTTATATGACTTGTTTTACATAAATTACAAATACTTTAGCAAATATTCTGGTAGGTAAAGGTACACCATATTTTATGTGATTTGTTTTACATAAATTACTTACTTTAACAAATATTCTGGTAGGTAAAGGTACACCATNTTTTATGTGACTTGTTTTACATAAATTACAAATACTTACTATAACAAATATTCTGGTAGGTAAAGGTATGCCATGTTTTATGTGACTTACTTTACATAAATTACTTACTTTAACAAATATTCTGGTAGGTAAAGGTACGCCATCTTTTATGTGATTTGTTTTTCATAAATTACTTACTTTAACAAATATTCTGGTAGGTAAAGGTACGCCATCTTTTATGTGACTTGTTTTCTCATTAAACTCCTTACAAAAGTTGGCAATTTGTATTCCTCTCTACAATTTTGAGGAAAAAAAAAAGACAATATAAATATAAAGCTATGTTTCATAAAGTCAGTAGAAAAAATAGTAATAATAATTATTCATGTTGATACAGTAAATATCTTTTTATTCCTATATACAAATGTATGTACATCAAGTATTTATGATATTATGATATTATAAATTAACTTATTCAAATCATAGTCTCTTATAATTCTGTATTGAATGGCTCTTCATATTTACGTGTACATGTATGTACTTTTCATTTTTTTGGGGTACAAATATTATATTGAGAGATGATCTATGAGACTTTAATAAAGTATTGAATTAAATTACATCATTTCTACAAAGTAACAATTCATTATGCCTCCTAGTTTCAGAGAAGATTTTTTTTTAATTTCAGGCAATCAGAAACTTTTTTTTGGGGTTCAATTTGGATAAAATGAGGAATATTATCTTTAAGTTATAGAGGACCTTCCATAGATGCTTTCTACCAAGTTTCAGTTCATTTGGCCAAGTGGTTTTAGAGGAGAAGATTTTTTTTAATCGACCAACAAGAAACAAGAATTGCCTATGGTGGCAATGTTTGTTAACCGATCAGTACGAAATGAGCGATCTTTATAGAGGACCTTTTAAAAATGCTTCTTACCAAGCTTTGGTGCAATTGGTAAAGAGGTTTAATAGGAGAAGATTAAAATGTGAAAAGTTAACGGATGACAAGTGATGGCAAAAGTTCAGATTTGGTAAGGTGAGCTAAAAAGGACAAAAGGACAAATACCGATCTACAAAACATTACACACTAAACTAAAGATCGAGTAACACGAACCCCACTAAAAACCGAGAGTGAACTCAGGTGCTCTGGAAGGGTAAGAAGTTCCTGCTCCACTAGTAGCACCCGTCGTCTTAATCTAGTTACAAACCCGTTGATAAGTCATGAACGAGGAAAGGACCGAGAAGTGTTTACGACAACTGAAACACATGTGTGGTCATTTGTGACACATGTTGCGTAACGGATAACCAAGTCATGGTGGCAACCGCAAAATTTTCGAAGTGATGACTTCAATTTAACCAATTCAGAATTCTAGGTTTAGTAGCTTCCTTGACCTTGTTAGCAGCAACCCTCTATCACAGAAATCCCGATAGGAACCACAAGCTAGATGGAATATCGGATCAACTGAGATATACATTTTGTATATAAACTCCATATGCAGGCGATGCTGAAATGTTACTACACATAAATGGAAAGTTCACAAATCATCTCTTTTTCAGAAAAGTTTCATTCTTAACCGCCACTCACTGTAATAATTGTTGATTATTTGGGTGATAAGCATTAATCTCGTTGAGATAAGGATTCTGAAGAAATTCGAAATTACTTTGGATGTAGATCGTTGATACTCCCATGGATAGAAACCAGTGTCTGTGCTATACAGACAGAAAATTTCCTCGGAATCATAATATCTGAACGAGATTACATGAGACCTGGACACAAAAGTGGGAGGGGGGCAAACACATCCCCCCCCCCTCCCCTCTGAATCATGTGCCCCTGTGTGGGTCTAATGACATGTTAGGTACGAACAGTTACATATTACATCATACAGGATAGGATTTTCTTCGTTTAAAAATTAAATTGCACAAGCCCTGAATAGTGAATCAGCGAATGGCCTGGGCTGATCATACCTGTCCAAGCTGTGGTCCTAAGGGCGGTGCTGGCGCAGCTTGTCCTGCGTTTATGATTGTTTTCATAAAAGGTGGGTGAACTATTTTTTCGGCAAACTTTTTTGCTCCCTTTCCTGCTTTACTTAGACGAGCTGCCATCCCGTTTCACATGGTAAGTAAACAGACCAGTGAAAATTCCAGAAGAATTCCGAAGATACTTGAACGAGTTACCCCCCTTCAGGATTATACATTCAAATCGGCCCAGATCAAATCGTACCTAGTCATATTGGCCCATACGTATAATATGTTATAGACTTAAAGGATAAGGGTAAGGGTTGTGGTGTTTAACACCACTATCAACAATATTTCAGTTACATGTATATCGTGGCGATCAGTTTTATTGGTGGACTATAAGTGGAGGAAACCGGAGTATCCGGAGAAAAACCACCGACCTGCAGCAAGTCACTGACAACTTGGACTTGTTCACATAATTAACGTTGTCGAAAATGTAATGTAAAAAAAGGTAAAAAGGTTGCATCGAATAGGGACGGTTTGACTGGAAATTAAAAAAATAAGTACAAGGGAGGAGATTCTTGCCATCAAGGGCAAATCATAGCAAATAACTGTCTATAAAGGGCAGTCTCAATTTTTCCATTAATGAATAGTGTATATAATTTTAAGCTGTATATAAAAGACATGTACAAAGACTCATAAAGGAGACATTTCCGCGTTCCATTGCACAGGCACTTGTTTCATATATATATATTTGTTTACTATCTACGTCCACCCACAAAGTGTACAAAGTGTGTGGACGTAGATAGTAAACAAATACAAGCTATCACTTGGGAGAAAATAATATAACAAAGACAACGGAGGAAAAAGATTTAGGCATTACAATTGATGACAAACTAAAATTCCAACAACATATCCACATCCAAACTAAAAAAGCAAATCAAAGATTAGGTATGATAAACAGAACCTTCACTTATATGGATAAAGATATGTTTTTAACTTTATACAAGAGTTTAGTCAGGCCACACTTAGAATATGGAAGCACTGTATGGGCAGTTATATATAAGAAGGAAGGTATTCAAATCGAGAATGTGCAACGCAGAGCTACAAAGATGGTCAAAATTATAAAACATCTCAGCTATAGCAGCAGACTCAAATATTTGGGATTACCATCTCTGCAATATAGAAGATTAAGAAGCGATATGGTGGAAACCTTCAAAATATTAAACAACATAGACAAAGTAGGAAATGAATATCTCTTCCCAATAAAAGAATCAATCACTAGAGGCCACAGCAAGAAAATTTATAAACAACACAGTAGGACTAATATTAGGAAGTATAGTTTTTCTCAGAGAGTAGTAGACGCATGGAACAACTTGCCGACTACAGTAGTGGAAGTTAAAACGGTCAACAGCTTCAAAAGCCAGTTGAATAAACATTGGATTGATTTAGACATTAAGTTTGTGCCCGATTTCTATGGACCGGAAACGAGCACTGAAACAGAACAATTAAGAAGGATCGTAGAGGCTAGCTAGCCTAAATTGATCTCGACACCAGGTAAACCAGGTAAAATATATATGAAACAAGTGAACGGTTCCATTGAGTGTTTTTTTTATATACAAGTTTGACTGTTAGTTACTTCTTTAAAATGACAAAAAAAAATTACTTCACCTTTGGAAACCTAAAATACAAATAAACCACTTAAACAATGTTTATGCAAATTCAATCTTATATATTTATATATGGCTGTCAAATATCATACTGTGATCTAAATTTAAATATTGTATTGAAATAATAATTTTAATTTGAAAAAAATGTGCATGAATGACACAGTGGTCGGTACCCATTCTGAGAGTGATATTGAAAATTATCACATATTTTATTGAAATAACGCCGAATTTGCATGTGTAGATAAGATAAGATTATTAAAGTGTCACATATACTGACCAACAAAAAACAATACATGTTTCAACAAATACAATAAAATAAGATCAGTACCCAGCCTTCATAGACTTACGAGACACTATATTTACAATAAAAACACATTCAAGGTAATATAAATAGATACAAGTATATAAAACTTTAAGTCAAACTCAACTTGTTCCTTGTAAACTATGAAAATCCTATTAAAAATTACTAATAAAAATCTCAATATAATTTAAAATTAAGAAAACAAAATAATGAAAACTTGTTAAATTACTATGACTTTAAAAACTGCTTTCACTATTGAAAAATATCTTAAATTGTAGTTTGTGTATAAAATTAAATTATATATTTAAATGCATGATATTACTGAATAAATAAAAGTGTCCAATGGAAAAATTAAGTTTCATAAAAATATTTTCCTCCGTGTAAAAATTTGATGTAATGTATAAGCTAACACAATTTGTATTTTGTCACAGTTCATAAGCTCAATAAATTTGTTCTCAACATTCATCATATTAAAGTTATTGATAAATTCAAGTGCTTTTTGGCAAAGTTCATCATGTATCGAATGTCTGAATATAATGGACAAAGCATCAAAAAATGAATCTCGTTTTCCACAGAGTTCGTATTGCAAAATTTACAAAGTCTTTCATTTAAAGGGATTTGCGGCCTGGAATATCTTCCCGTCTCCACGGCTAATGGTACTGCCCCACTCCGAAATAACGCCATTGTACGTCTGGTGGTTCGTGGAAACTAGCATGATACGTAATGTTCGGTTTGAACGGAAGTCTTGTAAAGGCGACAAGTTCGTAATTTATTCCAGTTGATATTTCTTCTATCGTCATTCAAATCTCTTATAAATTGATTCTGATCTAAAATACATAACATGTGTCGCTGTCTTTACACTTATAAGCACGTTTGTTACTACGTCAGAAGCGTCTAAACCGGCCTTATTTCACTGAGTAATAAAAGCATAATTTGCGGCGTGTTATTTGGCCCCAGGGCAATAACATTTTAAGAGGGCAATACCATGTTATCTCCGATGTTACACCCCAGGTCTATTGTTAAGCCATATGCTTTCTATCTCTGAAACTGCCTTTCTATGAATTACTTTATTGTTATAAGAACAATAGCCTGTGTTCACAGGGTGTGACGACAGGGGTTTCTGGAAACCCTTGTCTTCACACCCTGTGAGCACGATCTATTGTGCCTACAACAATGAAGTAATTAATTACCACTCAGCTGAAGATAACACGAAAACTGGATATTGAAAAACTGAAAAAGAAAACATAAAGATCTTGTTAATGAAGTATAGTCTGAAAAAAATCCAAGCAATCGTTAAAAAAAAATAAATAATAATAAATAATCGGGAAAAAAACTTGGTCGGGAAAGCAAATGTAAAAAGAAAATACATTATATGCTGGCACCCTTTCAAACGTTTATCATTGGTAGAACTAGGGTGGGGGGGGGCTCCCCCTTTTTTCGGAAAATTTATTAAAATTATGTGAAAATTGTCGAAAATGAGACTATTATTACCTGTTTTTTATTCTGAAACCCCTTTTCAAATTGTCTGGATCCAAGCCTTTAAAAAAACAAAACAAAACAAAATAAAAAACATTGACCTGTTAAATGTGCAATTAAAACTGAACAGTTTATTGGTAGAAACATACTTTGTCATATTCAACATATATTCGTACTTACTTTATTTAGCAGTTCTGCGTAATATTTGTGACAAAATGGTTAATATTCATTTTCTACAAAAAGTTCAGTTTAATATAACGTCTATCATTCCTGAAGATCAAATGAATACAGGTACATATCGAATAACATCTCTCATTATTAACCAATCAATCTGTTTAATCCTTAATACAACTCAGTCGTTCAATCTATCTTTATAGAAGAGGTACCCAATGGGAAAACCACAAAAATGTATCGATTTATGAAATTTAATGTTTCTGTGTTTATTGTTTTTGTTTTTTATGACATTTTGTAATGAATATTTCGTGTATTTAGAATAACATGGGGAGTAAGTTAGTTATACACTTCGGTATACGGTGTTTCTGGATTAGAAACCCCTCCGGCCTCCGGCTGTCGGGGTTTCTAATCCAGAAACACCTATACCTCAGTGTATAACTATTACATATCTGCTCTCTTAACATTTATCTACTCAAGAACATAATAAACTATTTTTTGTTGTTGCAAATATCTATCCAAAAGATTTTATTTCACAAGATTGTCTTTCATTAAAACATCCAGTAAACATTACTAGAGAACTAACCAAATTAAGATTAAGTTCTCATCCTCTTTTAATTGAAAAAGGTAGATAACTTAGACCAAAAATAAAAAGAGATTTTAAATGCTCTCAATGCAATCAAATAGAAGATGAACAACACTTTCTTATTCATTGCACTAAATTTGTTGATGTTAGAAAACTTTTATTCCAAAAACTGAATATTAACCTTCAAGTTCTGTGTCCATGTGAATGTATGAAAACAATAACTAGATCATTTTTGTTAAATCCAAATAGTATTGATGACAAGTGAATATATGTTACACTTTATATCAAGAATTGTATGAGTATATCAGATAAGTTTATTTGTCTTTAATATGATATTTTGTCATTTAAAAATGTATTAAAATTGTCTTTGTTTACTGATTTAATATCATTCTAATGTGGGGAAGACATTGATCAATGTTTACTGATTTAATATCATTCTAATGTGGGGAAGACATTGATCAATGTTTACTGATTTAATATCATTCTAATGTGGGGAAGACATTGATCAATGTTTACTGATTTAATATCATTCTAATGTGGGGAAGACATTGATCAATGTTTACTGATTTAATATCATTCTAATGTGGGGAAGACATTGATCAATGTTTAAAGTAAAGTAAAGTAAAGTAAAGTAAAGTAAATTTTATTTAAAGTCGGCAAATATATATACAAATCAAAATGACAGACATGAGCTCTAAGGAGCTCTTTGACCGACTGATATTTTAAAACAAAACATCAAAAGTATAACAAAACAAACACATACAGATACAGACATGGTAAAAGACATACATGTTTAAGAAGGATATAATAAATAAAGATAACTACATGTGAAGTTGTTTAATAAATGTAACGTATATAGATACTTATATTATCCAAACAGAAATATAGATACTGTGTGGACGTGTAGAACACATGCAAGTTTGGCCATACAAGGTAAACGCATCTAAACTGTCCCACACATCCAGAAACAATAATTTTGGTTAACTTCACATGGAGCATAAAACACGCAATACACAAAGCATATTTGGAAATAGCACATGCAGCACAAGACATAAAAATCATAAATCATAAAAGCAAGCACATATAAAGCATAACTGCGACATTATGATCATGTATTAAAATGACATGAAACCATGCATACAAACATAAAAACAATACTTATAGCACAGCAAACAAAGTTAATAGCACAGCACTATAATAAAAGCATATAAGAACATAAAAACATGAAAGGCTTGAAGAGTTCTGATATGAGGCGGCAAGATAACTACGTTCGACAAGAGCTGCAAAAACAATTTTCAGAAAAACACCAGGTTGGTATGACATTTTTGAAGGTTCCAAAGGTTGAAAGGTTCCTTGCCTGGTCAGGCAAGGAGTTCCAGAGTCTTGCTGCCTCATAACTGAAGCTCTTCTTACCATACTTTGTTGTTCTGGGGCGAGGAATATCTGCTGTGTTATTGTACCTAAAATTGTAAGAGTTTTGTTTAATTTTTACAATATCATGTATAAAAACAGAACTGGTTTTGTTCTGTAGGTCTCCAGTGCCATGGCCCTGAACCTTCTGATCTTCAAAGATGGTAGTTTAGATTGTTCCAGTAGATAATTGTACGAGTTGGTGTAGTCATCATATATAAAGCGAAGTGCACGTTCTTGATTTTTTTCGATTTTTGTGTATTTTTTTTCGGTGCAAAAATGCGAGAGGACAATAGCTTAAATTTGATAGGATGAATGAATGGTAAATAATAAGTTTGGCTAGTCGACTGAGATTTGAACCAATTCGCTTAAGAACATTAAGTCAAGGACGTGTTTATTAAAATTTAATTTGAAGTCGATGGTTATCCCAAGAAGTTTTACCTCATCGTCACAATGTATTTTGCTGCCGTTAAGATCGAAAACTATGTTCTGTTTATGGGTTTTGTTGCCTATTGCTATTGCTTGGAATTTGTCTGGGTTGGCCTGCATTTTATTAAAGGCAAACCATGACACCAGAGATCTACTATCTTCCTCAAGGGATTCAATAACTGTTTCTAGTGTGTTTACTGATTTAATATCATTCTAATGTGGGGAAGACATTGATCAATGTTTACTGATTTAATATCATTCTAATGTGGGGAAGACATTGATCAATGTTTACTGATTTAATATAATTTTAATGTGGGGAAGACATTGATCAATGTTTACTGATTTAATATAATTCTAATGTGGGGAAGACAGAAATGTATTTAGAAAATAAAATATCTTGGGTTAGAAATATTAAAGATATTTTTGATTACCTTGAAATGTCATATTTATTCAATAATAGTGCAAGATATACATCTGATACTATAATAAGAAAAGTAAAGAAATCTTTATTAAGTTTGAAACATTGTGGTTTAATGAATTGAATAATGATGTCCGTAAAGATCATGAGGCTGGTAACAAGCTAAGAACATATCGTATGTTTAAAACTATGCCAGTGTGAACCATATTTAAAATATGGGAACGAAAAAGAGAGAAGATTACTGACAAAATCTAGAGTAAGTTCTCATAATCTTAATATAGAAAAGGGAAGATATATTGGAGTTAAAGTAAAAGATCGAGTTTGTGAATTATGTAAAGAGAGTGTAGAAGATGAAATACATTTTTTAATTAAATGTACTAATCTTGAAACACACAGAAAACTATATATTAATATGTTAATTAATAAATATAAAAACTTTGCAGCCTTGTCAGAAGAACACAAATTCATTTGGATGATGTGTTCAGAAGGTAAAGCAGTTATTAATGTTGTTTTGAAATTAATATCATGTTTATTTGAAGAAAGATTAAAACTTTTAAATAGAAATTAAAGTAAATAATTATATACCAATTTATGATGGGATTGTCTCCCCTAGACTAAAAAATAAAAAAAAATATTCTTTTGGTGTACCTGGTGGATAGCTTGTAGAATAACAAAATACTTCTGTTTATGTATTTTTTCTTTGTACATGTATAACTATATGTAATCAATTGCAATTATTGTATAAAGTGAATGTCTGTTTTGTTTTGTTTTGTTATGCTGCCCCATTGTGGGCACTTTGATTAGTAATACAAAAAAAAACATTTCTTTCTTTCTTTCTTTCTTTCTTATTGATCAATGTTTGATTGATTTACCTTTATTAATAAAAAATTGAAAACTTGAAAACTATATATGTCAATGCTTGTTTTAGAAAAATGTCAGGCAAATCGATCGAAACCATTTTAATCAGATTGATAATTTATATAAATAATTAAGTTTATTTATTTGAAATGCACAATTTTACCCCAAGGGGTTGATGGCATACAATTATACAAAACATATATACAAAGCAGACAAAGGACAAACATTAATTAAGTACAAATTAAAAGAATAACAAGACAGTCTTATACAATAATGATGGGTCGAGTTGATAGTAGTCCGACTTTGTAATGGACCGAGTTATCCAGTATCGACTAATAATAAAACTTCGGAACTCTTCCGGTATTATCTTTATTTTCAATATGGCGTCGATACCTACTATCGACGAACTAAAAAAGTTAAAAGTTGTTGAACTAAGGCAGAAATTATCAGAACTTGAACTACCAATACAAGGTGCTTGTCTGTTACACTTATTCTATGAAACAAAACATTTTGTTTTCTCGACATCAATGTACAATTCGTCCACACGTGTGCCGTCGTCTTCAGACAAAAAAGGGGGACACATTTCACACGCGCATTTATTATTTAAGGTTCATCATAACAATTGGTATAAAATGACACTGAATATGACCTGAATTGTATACTGACTAGAGCCAAAAGTTTCAGTTTGTACGACTTTGTAGCACATTGATATTGCACAAAAAATAATTACAAATATGTCAATACAGTTTTGTATCGTGCAAGGTCTAGTTTCCGTGGATTTTCAGGAAGTCTCGGTATTTTGATCGTGACGTCACATTTACAAGTGTTTTAGCTGTGACTAGGAAGTGGAACGTCGCTTTTGTTTATTTTATATTTACATTTGCTGTACAATATGCGGTCAAGACAAGTAAATTTACGTATAATCGCATCACAACTATGAATGTTTTAACAGATTTTACTATTACCAAATTTTGCCTATGTTTAATCATCCAGAAATCAAGTTTCTGGAGTCAGAATTCCAATGTTTACATCTGTAAGTGTGAGTACGTATTTTTACTCACTGTATGACGCCAATGCTATTTATGTGATTTTTATGGCCTTTCATGACAGTTTGAAACATACCCACGAAAAGTGGACTCTTCCGGTCCCCTAATTTTGTTTATACGGCTTCACTATTATCGTTTATTATTGTATTTAATTGCGCATGCATTTTTCCGAGGATATGTGAATAAAAGGGTGAGATATCAGTGTTAAACATAAGCAATTCCATATTTTATTTTATTGTTATATTTCCACGATAATGCTTAGGTCCACGAAAAGTGGACACACGAGGATATGTCAAACTAAAACTAAAAGTAAAAAAGGCATAAAGCAACCACTGCAAAGTCATGGAAGCCATTGTAATATAGCAGAAGTACAAATGTAGCTGTTAATTTCCACTGAAATTTCAATTGGCTACTAAAAAGGCTAATGGCTTCAATACCATTTTCTCCAATTTACAATACAAATAGTATTGTCAAGACACCCATGATTATGGTACATTGTAGTTGGATCTGCAACTACCTATGCAATCAGTGCCTATCAACTCTAAAGTTGTGAGTTCGCATCCTGCTCAAGATGCCCATGTAGACAGTAAATTTAATATTGAGATCAGGTGAGACTTGAGAAGCGAGCGATAATTAGGCCAATCATAACGTCAAAAGACTTTCGTTTAGATTCAAATACAATGTCTATGTAATGTTTGGACACTAGGAACATGTAGCTTTTTTTTTTTTTTTCCAAATTTATTTCAATTGTGTAAAAAAAAGCAATTGGCATGTATTATAAGGCTTATAAATCAATGTATTGCAATACTTCGTTTTCATTTTTATAATATGTCGTGGACTTTTTTTGTGTTCAGTGAGTTAAGATGAGAGATGATTGTACGGTTTGTTGATGTAAGTGGAATTATTGATTATCACTGTTTAAACTTACTCTTTCATAAAGATAAAGAGCAGTAGTTGTTAAAATTTTATGGTAATTATATGATGCTGTCGATACTTTGTTTTGTTGATTGTGCAAAACTGACCTAATTTGACAGATTTATTTGTTAAAAAAGTACCAAGGATATCAGAATGTTTGAAACGTGTGTTTTATTACTACATGTAATTGTTTGTATTAATTATTGTGTCGCCTGTGTTACGCAGAGGCGACATATAGGGATCACTATCTGTCGTCTTGCGTCGTCATCTGCGTCACAAAATAATTTTGGTCACATTTTTCTCAGGAACCACACAGGCCAGCTTCTTGATATTTGGCACAGAGGATCAGTATGGAGAACTGTATCGTGTAAGACAGTTTCGAATCTGCCACATGTCCACTTCCTGTTTGACGGAACTTAGAATATTTTTGATATCGAAAAATTTGTCATAAAATAATTTCTGTCACATTTTTCTCAGGAACCACACAGGCCAGCTTCTTGATATTTGGCACAGAGCATCAGTATGGAGAACTGTATTGTGTAAGACAGTTTCGAATCTGCCGCATGTCCACCTCCTGTTTGACGGAACTTAGAATATTTTTTTATTTCGAAAAATTTGTCATAAAATAATTTCTGTCACATTTTTCTCAGGAACCACACAGGCCAGCTTCTTGATATTTAATACAGAGCATCAGTATGGAGAACTGTATCGTGTCTTCCCTGGAAGACTTACCACTAAGTTCATTATACATGTACATGAAGTATGCAGGTTATATTTATGAAAGCAATTCTTGTTTGAATATTTGCAGGATTGAAAGCAGATTTAGTAGAAAGGCTTCACCAATATTATGTCCAGGTATGTGAATGTTTGAATTAACAGATAATTAGTATACACATTATCTCCAGTTCTTGTGTTATCTTCAGACTAAACCATTGTTAAGGTAGAATATATTTAAGTTATAAATGTATCAATAATCTACACAAGTGATTAAAGTAATATGAAATGCCAAAATCATTATTTTCAGTTTTCTAAAAATTTCTGATTTATGTAAACATTAAATATATAAAGAACGTAAACCATTCACTTTTTGAGAGCTACGATGTATAATTCAGGAGAAAACGTTATTTTATTCTGTCTTCGATAATTCTTGCTACCCGGACAATAATGCAAATCATATGCTATTGACCTCAGATTTGAACTCATTCGTTAGAGATTGTGTGCATGCTCTGTCATAGTGTTGCCGGAAGCAACGAAATTGAAGCCAGGTCCGAAGCGTAAATTGAGCGATTCTGCCAGAAAAAAAAAACAAAAAAGCAGCGAATGCTAATTTAAGCAAAAACGGAATATATATTGGAGATGAATATGATCGTTGGATTGAAATAAAGACCGCTCTTCGTCTGGAAACGAACTCTGAAGTGGCCAAGATTCTTCTTGACAGGTAACATCATTTTCGTTTCGATTTACATTCCATTATTTTCCATTCAGTCCACGATTAAAAATAATTTTCCCTTAGGCAAGAAATGCAAGAAATTTATCTTCTTTCAAAACCAGAATGATACATGGGCTCATCTCGGCATCCATCGTTGTTTACGTTGGTGATGAAATTTCATGATCGGCAATCATCGGAGCGCCCCCCACGATGCATCCGAATGTTAATTAACTGCCATTGTCTTGAAAAAACATGTACGAGATGGAATGATTTTCTGTTCTTAATCACAGATGATCGCGATTTTCGTCCTCATACATTCACAAATGGTTTAATTTTTAGGGAAGGTAAACATATCAAGAATATTTTTGAAGATGTTTATTTCACCAAAAACTCGTTTCATATTACTTTAAACATTTCTAATTCATCTAAAAATAAAACAAAATTTTAATTATTAATTGAAATTTTCATGCCACTAAGTAAGCGGCCATATATTACCCATGTTTGTGCATTATGATTATCCACATCCCTTATGGCTCCCAAAATCTCGAGAGAAAAAAACCTAGTTCGGGTATATGATCCGCATCAATTTTGGACCTATTCGTGTGGAGGACAAATGCATGAATAAAGCTTAAAATATGGCAAGAATAATGTGTAATCCATTGAAAAACTTGTTCAATTATCGGTAAATATTCCCATCCTTTGTGGGCAACATTTAGAAAAAAGAATATCTATATTGAAAGAATTTGTTTTTTATTTTCTTTCAACAACTATCGATTTATTGTTATCTTAATTGTTATCATATTTACAATTAAACATTATGATCCAAATAATAATATTTAATGACAAACGTTTTCAACTTCAATCATGATTCTGGTAGCCTTGTCACACATTCATCAGCCCATGTTTACTTGATCTATTATCACACTTTAAACAACTATTAACATAAATATTTGCTTGGAACCAGTACTTTATAATCCTGAATTGCATTGTAATAAAATGTTGTTGATTTGATGCCTTTAATTTTAGGTGTTACATAGTTAAAATGACTTGATCTTGCATTGTGTTTGCAATGTTCGTTAATTTTTATAAAATTATTTTGAAATATGCACTATTGAATATCTTGTGCACATGATTAAGATGAATCTGTTTCACTCTATTTTCAACATTTAACATCCTAAACTAGATAGTTCCATTTATATTGTACTTGTTCTAGTGCTGTTTGACAGTTTCACTCTATTTTCAACATTTAACATCCTAAACTAGATAGTTCCATTTGTATTGTACTTGTTCTAGTGCTGTTTGACAGTTTCACTCTATTTTCAACATTTAACATCCTAAACTAGATAGTTCTATTTGTATTAAACTTGTTCTAGTGCTCATACTTTTACTAAAACGAAATGTTTTGTTTTGTTCCACTTGTAATTTGTTTTTCATTGCTTGAGATATACCAGCATACCAGGAGGAACATGAATTATAGTAATCAAAATAACATTATATGAGTACCATAAATAATGTTCTTCTTGTTTAAGCAGATTGGACATTTGCAAATTTTTATGGGAAAACATATGGTAATGGACATATCATTGTTGATGTGTGTGATAAGATCATTAACACATAGGTAAATCTGTTCTCAGTTAAACCTTACAAATTTGGTTCAGATTTCTATTTCGTCATTTCCAAATTGTATCATAGTAAGAGTTTAATACTGGTAAGTTAAATAAATTATTTCTGGAATTATCCCATTCATCCATTATTTCTGTATAGTTTGTAAACGACTTCAAACATTTTGTGGTCGTATTATGTTTTAGACCTGTCTGTAGACACAGTGCAATAATGTTTTTTTCTTTGAATTGACAGATCCTTATGAAATTTAAATTCAATTATCCTCAGCACAGTATAAAGGTTGGGCTTGATTAGGTTATAGTTTTGAGTTAAGCTTGATTGCAGTAAAATTGGACAGGAAAAAGTCCTGCTGCAGTTGTACCATGCTCATGGTCTGCCCTCCTTGGCCCTTTATTAGCTCACCTGACCCAAAGGGTCATGTGAGCTTTTGTCGTCACTTTGCGTCCGTCGTCGTCGTCGTCCGCATCTGTAAACTTTTCATACTTTCTTCTTCTTCTTTGAAACCACTGAACTGATTTGGACCAAATTTGGTAGAAATTTGTTATTTTGGTGCAGATCGGAAATCCAACATGGCCGCCAGGGCCAATAATGTGTTCTGATTGGTTGAAACTTTGAAAATCTTCTTGTCAGAAACTACTCAGCCGATGGAATTGTAACATTATAGAAATGATGACTGGATGGTCCTCTACTAAATTTGTTCTTTTTGTGCCGATCGCATATCCAAGATGGCCGCCATGACTCGACTTAGTTTAACATAGAACCCTATGGGAAAAATGTTTTAAAATGTTTTCCTCTGAAAGGAGTAAGTCAATTTAAAGCAAACGTGGCATGAATGGTCCTTAGGTGGTCAACTTTCAAAATAATGTCATGAGACTCCGACCTCCATCCAAGATGGCCGCCATCAGCGAACATAGTTTTAACATAGGACCCTATGGAAAAAATGTTTAAAAAATTTTCCCTCTGAAACCAGTAAGTCAATTTAAAGCAAACATGGCATGAATGGTCCTTGGATGGTCAACTTTCAAAATAATGTCCTCCATCCAAGATGGCCGTCATCAGCAAACATAGTTTTAACATAGGACCCTATGGGAAAAATGTTTAAATTTTTTTTTCCTCTGAAACCAGTTGGCCAATTTAAATCAAACATGGCATGAATGGTCCTTAGGTGGTAAACTTTTAAAATTATGTCCTGTGACCCCGACCTCCATCCAAGCTGGCCACCGTCAGCGAACATAGTTTTAACATAGGACCCTATGGGAAAAATGTTTAAATTTTTTTTCCTCTGAAACCAGTTAGCCAATTTAAAGCAAACATGGCATGAATGGTACTTAAATGGTCAACTTTCAAAATTATAACCAGTGACCCAGACCTCCATCCAAGATGGCTGCCATCAGCGGACCATTGGACTGTATGGGAATTTCATTGAAAAACCTTTTTGTGAAAAACTACTCAACAAATTGAATATTTTGCATTATATCAATGTTACTTGGATGGTTCTACACCTGATCTATTATTTTGGTGCAGATTGGAAATTCAAGGTGACCTCCATTGACGGATGAAGTTTAACATACCGGTAGGTCCTTTACCAGAATTGTAATTTTGGTGCTGATCGGTAATTAAACATGGCTGCCAGGGGTAGATAATGTTTTCGGATTCGTCAATCTTTAAAAATCTTCTGGTCAGAAACTACTGATTCAATTGAATTTGTTTTCTGGTGTGAATGATCTATGGATGGTCCTCTACCTAAATTGTAAATTTGGTTCCGATTGGAAATTCAAGATGGCCGCCATAGACGAACAAAGTTTATCATAGAAGCCTACAAGACCCAGTGGGAATTTGTACTGAGTTGTTCTTCTCAGAAAGTACCAAGCCAGTTGACTTGATTTGTTCTATGCTGCTCCTATCTGCAAACAGAAAGACTTGAAAAATATGCTTGTTGATAACCTTCTTCAAGAATTAAAACTTAAGCAGTCTAATATACTTACCATGGGAGATTTTAATTTTGACTTTAGGTTTTCAGAATTTATGGAGCACACATTCAATAGTAAGCAAATTGTGTCTTAAGTCGCAAGAAAATATGAATCTTTGTTAGACTTCACGTTCCTAAGGATTTACCCTGCCAATTATTACCAGGTGAGCGATGACAGGCTCTCTAGAGCCTCTAGTTTGTAATATTTTACCACTGTGACTCTTAATTATACCCCCGCTTTATACCCCCGCTCCCCGAAGGGGGAGGGGGGTATACTGTTTTACCTCTGTCCGTCAGTCCGTCCGTCCAAGATATTTTTCGTCGCATTTTTCTCAGTAACTATTTGGTCACAAGCTTCATATAGGTATGCCATATTGGGGGAAGTGTTTTTAGACCCGTCAGATTCCTACTTCCTGTTTGCCGACTTAGTTGGTTTTTATACACATTGAACATATATGCACATTTTTCGTCACATTTTTCTCAGCAACTATTGATGGCAGAAATCTGATATATGGTCACAATCTTCATATAGGTACCCCATATTGTGGGAAGCGTTTTTGGGCCCATCAGATTCATACTTCCTGTTTGCCGACTTTGTTGATTTTTATACACATTGAACATATATGCTCTTTTTCGTCGCATTTTTCTCAGCAACTATTGATGGCAGAAATCTGATATTTGGTCACAAGCTTCATATAGGTATGCCATATTGTGGGTAGCGTTTTTGGACCTGTCAGACTCCTACTTCCTGTTTGCCGACTGTTGATTTTTATACACATTGAACATGTATGCTCATTTTTCATCACATTTTTCTCAGCAACTATTGATGGCAGAAATCTGATATTTCGTCACAAGCTTCATATAGGTACCCCATATCGTGGGAAGCGTTTTTTGACTCGTCTGATTCCTACTTCCTGTTTGCCGAACAGTGGGGGTATCATAAGTGAGCATTAGCTCACAGTTCATCTTGTTGATATCTATGCCTTAAATTCATTTGTTTTATTAACTGATAATTTATTAGAAGGTGAGAAATAAAGGATCTAACACCGGTAAGAGGGCAAGATGGAAAAATCTCAGACACCCAAGGGAAAGATTTCTGGTCTCCAACGAGGCTCTGCCGAGTTGGAGACCAATAGTAATCTTTCCCGCATTTGATTCCTTTTCTCACTAATTTAACAAAAGGATATTTTTATTTGACAGCTATGCACTTTTAGCAGACGATGTAAACAAACAGAGTTATTTCCTCTTAATTTGTGTAAGCGTGTGTGTTTTTGATGTGTACTGCATAATCTGATGCGAAAGGGATGTATGTTTCTATTGTAACCTAAGTTTCGGGGGCAATTGATAAGTGGCCGACTAGATAAATACACAAAACGTAAATATTTAAACAATTTTATTGATAAAATGACATTTTTGCGAAACATAACATTTTTACGGGAAAAGTAGCGTGAAATTCTTAGATCACCCACAGGCTGAGACAAGGATATCTCACACGGCTAAAAATAGGAACTGTGCTGTCTCATTAGTGAGAAAAACAAATCTGTTGAATCATGACAATATAAATTGTTACAAATGTCTGGTGTTATTTTAGGAGGTAGACTCACAGGAAGATGAAGAGGAAGATGGGGTACCCATGCAGGATGATGGTATGTTATTTATCACTTTATTTATTGTGAAGGAATAATGAATATTTTGTATACCTGTTACCACATTTTTAAAGAATTAAATCTGTTTTATTCTGTTTGTACAGGAAATTCATCCTACATTTTTAATAGGAAGTCCTTAAAGCTTTCCATGTTTGCTGTTTTTTGTGTAAAATTTGTAAATTTGCATACTGCTTTAGTCGTTTGATCAGATCATTTATATAAGAGTTATTTCCCTTGTCTTAGAATAATTCATCAAAAAGTTTGTATGTGTAACTACTACATTTTAAATGTTAATAAAAAATTATTGTAATTCCTTCAATATTTTAAATAGGAATTCCTAAAAACTTAGTTTTTATACACAAATGTATCTTATTTCTAAGGGTTTTCTTCTTATGGAATTAATTAATTTATATAATTTGATCCCACCACAGTTAAAGTAGGTGTTAACCATCAATCAATCAATCAATCAAACATTTTGTTTAAGAAGAGTTTGGTGATGCCAAAGGGATAATCAGAATCTGTATATGGAAGAAGATCACACAACACCTTGACCAAAATTTTAAAGAAAAATTACAATTTAAGGACAAACAAGGATTTACAAAACATACACATAAAACAAAAGATCAAGTAACACAAACCCCACTAAAAAACGGGGGATGAACTCAGGTGCTCTAGAAGGGTAAGCAGTTCCTGTTCCACTAATGGCACCCGTTGTGTTAATCTAGTTACAAACCCGGTGATCAGTTATGAATGAGGAAAGGACCGGGAAGTATTTACTTTAATGTTTGTCACAAGTCACAATAACTTTTACTACTGTTGTTATTAATCAATTAATTTTTGTCACTTTGGTAAGGAATACTAGAAAGGTAATACAAGAATAATTAATTAAGGAATATAATTTAAAATTTTTGAACAGTTATACAATATAACCTGTGACCACCACAATGACATTTATTTAATCTTGCATTTTCATATATATGTGGTCTTGGATATGGTTTACTGTGAAATTAATTTACAGTTCAAGAGAAAAATTCCTTTCTTGTTCTCTGTGCATTTTAAAGTGTTTATAAAAGAAGTTTATTTCAGTCTTTTTCTTTTAATTTCAGAACCTGAGGTAGGACAAATCAATTTTCCATTAGAATCCAGAAAAAAGCATTTCACTGTCTGAAAAATTAATGCAGGAAGGGAGATAATTCTTTAATTATCACAGGAAGGGAGATAATTCTTTAATTATCACAGGAAGAGAGATAATTCTTTAATTATCACAGGAAGAGAGATAATACTTTAATTATCACAGGAAGGGAGATAATTCTTTAATTATCATAGGAAGAGAGAAAATTCTTTAAATATCCCAACTGCATCCATGGTGTAATAGTTAGCGTGCTCACCTCGAGTGCCATAAATCGTGGGTCAAACCAAAGACTATTAAATTGGTATTTGTTGCTTTTCCGCTAAATACACAGCATTTAGGAGAAACAGCAAAGACTGGTTGGGTTAGAATCAGGATTACTGTCAGAATGGGGCGTCATATCTATCCACGGACTGTTGCTTCAGTGAGGTAGCACTAAAAAAATCCAACTCAGTGTGTTGGTATAGTACAAAGGGAACCTCATCATCATCTCATTGAAAATTAATTTGTTCTCCCCATGATATTGCTGAAAAATTGCTGAGTTTGTGTTAAAGGGAAACTTCGCGATTTTTTACATGTTAGCTAAATATGTTCCTGGTAATATAAAATACATATTCACAAAGTTTTATTGACATATTTCCACAAATAACGAAGCAAATCCCAAATTTGTAATTTTAATTTCTACTTTTTGTACCGGGCGATGACATTATGGCCCGATATTGCATTGTGGGATTGAAATTTAAAGTCTGGGTCGCTGATGTTAACTTCGCTTCATTTAAAGCGCTCAGAGGACTGTAATTTACATCTAATAACCGTTGGAAAATTAAATACTGAATTGAACAGATACGTACCTTTTTGACAAACAACTATTCTAAATGAACAAAATGTTTCATTTCCTATATATTTACAATGGAAAGAGTGTTTTACAACAGTCAACTATATTCGCTATATATAGGATCCCTTTTACAATTATTAAAATTTTGTTCTATTTCTAATGTGCTGAAAAATATAATGGATAATTTTGACAACGCGTAACTTGTGTATTGATCTCTAGATTATATATTTTCTTTAATTCCTCTTGTACAGAGATATATATATAACAATTTTCAATCATAAATTATAGAATATGGAACAGTTCTTTAAAGAGAGAATACAAAAAAAAATAACTCAATTAATCGTCCTGTGAGAAAAATATACGCACAGTATCACGTAAATATTTGGCACAAATTTTTAAAAACGTATATACATCGTCTTCGTTATCTGGACAATTTGTCGTTAAATTTCTCAGAAGTATGTACAATTCTTCAGTCGACGAAGAATATAAAGTATCAAGATAAATAAAAGTTTGGATTCCAAATATATCAAGGATTGATGTCCAAAATTTGTCATGAACTTCTTCCGTTGCTGATCAACTTGTTCAATTGTATCCATAAAACAGGGGCAGATCAGGGGGGGGTGCACCCGGCACGCACCTCCCTCCCTAGAATTGGAAAAAAATATGATTTTTTTGCATAAGATCGTGATTTTTCACATGAAATACCCCAAAAATTTTCGGGCCTAGCTCCGCTCGCCATGATGATTTCAAGTGTGCCCCCCTAACTTAAAATCCTGGATCCGCCCCTGTAAAAGATGACATGCATTTACTGCAAATCGTCAAGTCATATTGTGGCACACACGGAGTGCTAATTTGGCTAAAAAGTATACATTTGAAAGTTCGACAGATAACCATCCATTGAAAATGCCGTCAGTATGCACTTTTTGAATCGGGTAAAGTCACTGTCCTGTTCCAAATGAGATAAACGTTCAGAAGTAGCTAAGCTATTAATAGTCCTTTTCCATACCAATTTGAATACACACTATGTGCTTTCAAAGACGAATTGGTAGATCGTCTATTATTTATTAAAGATAAGATATTTTTAAAACATTAGAATAAATATAATGTTGAAATAACAGGAACAATTATAATTGTAATTATGTTTTAGATGATAAAAAAGTATACACCATCCTTGAAATTATAAGTTTTCATTATGAGAAGTGCCAAATTGGCCTACCTATATATAGCTGTCTCATCATGATTAATATGTATTCACAATTTTACGATCGATGTTCATAAAAGATGTTTTAATTTTAAATCAAATGATTTAGGCCGAAACGTTTCGAAATGTATTTTTCTTTTTAACAATAACAACAAATGCTTATGATTTTACTCAATCATTATTTTAACAGTCGGTGTTCATAAAAGATGTTTTAATTAATTTAATTTTAATCAAAGGATTATGATTTTACTCAATCAATATTTTAATAACCAATGTTCATAAAATGTTTTTAATTAATTTCATTTAATCAAATAATTATCATTTTACTCGATCAATATTGCGTAATGAGATTAAGTCCACCCAGGAAGTCGCCAGGCAGAATATACAAGTGTCATTTTACATCCGGTCGGCGGGACTCAGATCGAATTCCTGTATACACGTGTCACAATCTTTGGCAATAATCAGAAACGCAATACACATTTTGTGACTCGTTAACGCTACCTGTGACTAGAATAGGAGATGCAATGCACATTTTAAAGGTTCTAATAGGTGATCAAAATACACGACCCTGATCAAGTATACATTAGGAATGGGTGCATATTAATGCACACTGGCGGATCAAGGGGGTGTTCAAGGGGCCATTTTCACCAAAAAAAATCTTAAGATTAACAATGATCGTAAGTTATATTGAATTGTTCATGATTTAAGAGTGATTTCTATCTTGATATTTTTGTACCCCATCAGAATGATATAGCAACAACCAAAATTATGAAGGTAGAAAATTCTTCTTGCAAACCCCAAAAAGCAAAATAGACAAAAAACCATTCGTACGCAATTTTTCCTTATAAAAACAACAACCAATTTATTTATGACTATTCTGAGATTAATTAGAAGGGTCTGACAGTTCGAAAGATGTGATTAAAATCAACAAAAAATGATTTCTTTACACAGAAACATATTATATGTTACGCTTTGTTCAAATCAGAAATAACCGTTATGAAAACAGATTAATCTTTTTACCGTTGGCGAATACGAATATTGTATTTCCATCAACAAATTATTATATTACGTAAGAGATGTACCCTGAAGTTTTGTATAATAAACTTTAAAAGTATTTATAATCCTCATTGTCTGTAATTGTCAAATGAAAACTATTACAAATTATATGTTTACATAGTCCTCTCAATTTTATGAGAATGGGGACCCTGGTTTGTCATGCTTGTTTTGGAGCATGGTGGTATTTAGACATCACGTGATAATTGGTATCGAGATGCTATCAAAATGGCGACATCCATCTACCGTTGACCGAATTTTAAAATCGATTTCATTCCCTTATCCAACATAATAAAACGCTAATATACATATAAACATCCATATTTATACATCAGGAAAAAAATGTAAAAAAATATTTTTTTTTGCGAAGTTTCCCTTTAAACAACAGTCACTCATTCTTTAATTATCTCAGGAAGGGAGATAATTCTTTAATTACCAGATATTATTGTGGAATTTAAAATGAGGACTTATAAAATATGTTGATGAATGATACCTGTCCAATTAATAATTATATTCAATAAATAAATGACTATCAAGTCAGGTAAATTTATGCTAATCAAAATTGTGCCAGGTATCAATGTAATAGACTAGTCTCCATTTGAAATGAAATATAGTCAGCAGAAATGAGAATATATTAAAGACAAAAACCTTTGATGGATTAAATTTAATAAAATGTGTGGCAATGGGTTTGACAGCTTATAAATAGGACCTTTAATAGATCTCTTCATGTAACAACTTATAAAGAAAACAAGCTTAAATTGAGCTTCTTCATCTGACAACTTATAAATAAAGTCAACAAGCTTTAATTGAGCTTCATCATCTGACAACTTATAAATAAAGTAAACAAACTTAAATTGAGCTTCTTCATCTGACAAGTTATAAATAAAGTAAACAAGCTTAAATTGAGCTTCTTCATGTAACAAGTTAGAAATAAAGTAAACAAGCTTAAATTGAGCTTCTTCATCTGACAAGTTATAAATAAAGTAAACAAATTTAAATTGAGCTTCTTCATCTGACAAGTTATAAATAAAGTAAACAAGCTTAAATTGACCTTCTTCATCTGACAAGTTATAAATAAAGTAAACAAGCTTAAAATGACCTTCTTCATCTGACAACTTATAAATAAAGTAAACAAGCTTAAATTGAGCTTCTTCATCTGACAACTTATAAATAAAGTAAACAAGCTTAAATTGAGCTTCTTCATCTGACAACTTAGAAATAAAGTAAACAAGCTTAAATTGAGCTTCTCCATCTGACAACTTATAAATAAAGTAAACAAGCTTAAATTGAGCTTCTTCATCTGACAACTTATAAATAAAATAAACAAGCTTAAATTGAGCTTCTTCATCTGACAAGTTATAAATAAAGTAAACAAACTTAAATTGAGTTTCTTCATCTGACAACTTATAAATAAAGTAAACAAGCCTAAATTGAGCTTCTTCATCTGACAAGTTATAAATAAAGTAAACAAACTTAAATTGAGCTTCTTCATCTGACAAGTTATAAATAAAGTAAACAAACTTGAATTGAGCTTCTTCATCTGACAAGTTATAAATAAAGTAAGCAAACTTAAATTGAGCTACTTCATCTGACAACTTATAAATAAAGTAAACAAGCTTAAATTGAGCTTCTTCATCTGACAAGTTATAAATAAAGTAAACAAACTTAAATTGAGCTTCTTCATCTGACAAGTTACTCATGGTTAACACCTGTATCAAACAAAAAAAAGCCATCATTTTAATCATAAAAATCTAGGACCTCCAACAAATTTTAGCCATTATTCACTGGTATTTTATTATTTACTGTAGAAGAGAAACTATATGGTTTTTTTTTAATCTCTGGAATTATTGATATTAAAACAGTGCTGTCATTTGTTACATACAATATTATTTAATAGGATGACGTTGATGAAGATTTACAGAGAAAGGTTGCTCTCCAACAACAATTGTTAGAACAATCTCAACAACAAAGGTCATCTGATGTTCCTCTGGATGTAATGGAGAGGGTTAGACAGCAACAACAGCTGATAGAGGCTGAACGAACTCAAACACAGATGATGGAACAGCAAAAGGTAAGAAAACAATGACAATTGATCGTGGCCTACAACACAGCAGTAAATAACAGAACAGTAAAAAGTAAGAAAACAATGACAATTGATCGTGACCTAGCAACACAGCAGTAAATAGCAGAACAGTAAGAAGTAAGAAAACAATGACAGTTGATCGTGGCCTAGCAACACAGCAGTACAGAACAGTAAGAAGTAAGAAAAAAAATGACAGTTGATCGTTGCCTAGCAACACAGCAGTAAATAACAGAACAGTAAGAAGTAAGAAAACAATGACAGTTGATCGTTGCCTAGCAACACAGCAGTAAATAACAGAACAGTAAGAAGTAAGAAAACATGACAGTTGATCGTTGCCTAGCAACACAGCAGTAAATAACAGAACAGTAAGAAGTAAGAAAACAATGACAGTTGATCATTGCCTAGCAACACAGCAGTAAATAACAGAACAGTAAGAAGTAAGAAAACAATGACAGTTGATCGTTGCCTAGCAACTCAGCAGTAAATAACAGAACAGTAAGAAGTAAGAAAACAATGACAGTTGATCATTGCCTAGCAACACAGCAGTAAATAACAGAACAGTAAAAAGTAAGAAAACAACGACAGTTGATCGTTGCCTAGCAACACAACAAGAAATTATGGCTGGGGGACACAACAATTGGTGGAACACTGATAAGATGCAATAGTGGTTTGTTGAAGCTTAAGCAGACAAGTAATGTTTGAAACTGTTAGCAATGTTTATTATGTTATAGTACAATTATTGCAGCTATCTTGTTTTGGCACCACACTCCCCAAATAAAACTTCTCAATGACACACTTTCTTACCTGGATCAAAGAGGACATGTCACATGACATTTTCATCACCTGACATTTGTTTATTTTATTTGTTTTAATTGCTTACCATCACTAAAGAAATATTTTGATATTGTATTCAGTTGGAATCGTATTATCTTCTCAACAACCAGTGATTTTGTTGAATCTTTACAGGTGAGACATCAATTAAAATAGGACATTTGATGATACATGTTACACATCTTCTACATAGGTTTGACATTACATACTATTAGTAAGTATTGATGTAACCTGGTTTTTTTATTAGTAAGTATTGATGTAACCTGTTTTTTTGATTAGTAAGTATTGATGTAACCTGTGTTTAAACTACCATTTTATTTTATCAGAAACAGCAAGCAATAAATCAGGCTGAGGCTGAGAGAAGAATGAAGGAAGCTGAATTATTAAGATTACAACAGATTGCTCTAATGGAAGCTCAACAGGAAGAACAGAAAAGATTACAGGAGGAACAACTCAGACAAAGTGTTCCAGGTAAACTCTAGTTAACCTTTAAAGTAATGCTGGGTAATTACAGGAGAAACAACTCAGACAAAGTGTTCCAGGTAAACTCTAGTTAACCATTAAAGTAATGCTGGGTAATTACAGGAGGAACAACTCAGACAAAGTGTTCCAGGTAAACTTTAGTTAACTTTTAAAGTAATGCTGAGTAATTATAGGATGAACAACTCCGACAAAGTGTTCCAGGTAAACTCTAGTTATACCCCCCGCAAACAAAGTTTGGGGGGGTATATAGGTTTCACCCTGTCTGTCTGTCTGTCTGTCCGCATAGAGGGTACATGGTTTGTCNAATTACAGGAGGAACAACTCAGACAAAGTGTTCCAGGTAAACACTAGTTAACCTTTGAAGTAATGCTGAGTAATTACAGGAGGAACAACTCAGACAAAGTGTTCCAGGTAAACTCTAGTTAACCTTTAACGTACTGCTGGGTAAATACAGGAGGAACAACTCAGACAAAGTGTTCCAGGTAAACACTAGTTAACCTTTAAAGTAATGCTGGGTAATTACAGGAGGAACAACTCAGACAAAGTGTTCCAGGTAAACTCTAGTTAACTTTTAAAGTAATGCTGGGTAATTACAGGAGAAATGAAAAATCTTGTCTTAGAAGGTGAAGTATTAATATTATATGAAATGAGGCTATGAATTGGTTACCATTGCTATGACAATAGTTAATATGTTGATCATGATCTATTTTTCAATCTGGTCTGTACATTTGTTGTATGAAGAACCTTTTGGAGAGATAATGAAATTGCAACATTATTTTTGTCTTGACACTTTATTTATTTTTTGTCTTGATAGCTTTTTGTATCTTAATTAAGTTTCCCAAGCAAAGTATGGAGACTTATTATACCCCCACTCGTAGAGAAAGGGCTATATTGCAATCACCTTGTCCGTCCGTTCACACTTTCGTAACAGATATCTCAGCTTCTACTGGAAGAAATGATTTTATATTTGATATAATGGCTTTGGCATGGTGACTTGTACCGTGTCTCCCCTTTTCAAGTTTACGGCACATCTACTTCCTGTTTACAGTGCGACTTACAAATGAACGAGTGTGGGTATTCTTAGCACGACGTAGCGTGCAACATCTTGTTGTCTTTGCTCTGTTTATTATTATTATTCTTTCTTTCTGCAACTTATGAATTTGTCTGTAGTGGTTTTCAGAAACCATAGGTAACACATGGGGTTTGGTATGTTGATAGGTCTATGTATCTCATTGGGCATAAAGGTTTGAAATTTTGCACTGGTGCTCCTTTTTGGTATATTTTGAGGGACCTAAATAGTTGGAAGGTTTACTATAGAATTATATAGGGAAATTTTGTTTCTTCAGGAATTTTTTTTTTTTTCAGTCCCATTGAAAAGAAATTTCACAGGAATTATCCTTAGGATATGTAGTTGTGCATTGATGGTTTGACATTTTCAAAATGGACACCGTTATCATGATAACCATGAGAGTTGAATTTTTTTTATCCGATTGTAATGAAACTTCACAGGGATGAACCCTGGGACATGCAGATATGCAAAAAGTGTTTGTTGAATTATGAATTTCAAAACATTGAAAATCAAGTCTACATTGAAGATCAAGTCTGCAATAGGTTCTTACAAGCTGATTTGTTTGGGAGACTTTGTGAGACTACGTTAATTTTAATGTATTTTTGTCTTGACAGTTTTATTTATCTTTATTATACCCCCGCTCCCCGAAGGGGGAGGGGGCATACTGTTTTACCTCTGTCCGTCTGTCCGTCCATCCGTCCATCCTTCCGTCCGTCCAAGATATTTTTCGTCGCATTTTTCTCAGCAACTATTGATGGCAGAAATCTGATATTTGGTCATAAGCTTCATATAGGTATGTCATATTGTGGGAAGCGCTTTTGGACCCGTCAGATTCCTACTTCCTGTTTGCCGACTTAGTTGGTTTTTATACACATTGAACATATATGCACGTTTTTCATCACATTTTTCTCAGCAACTATTGATGACACAAATCTGATATTTGGTCACAAGCGTCATATAGGTATTCCATATCGTGGGAAGCGTTTTTGGACCCATCAGATTCCTACTTCCTGTTTGCCGACTTTGTTGATTTTTATACACATTGAACATATATGCACATTTTTCGTCGCATTTTTCTAAGCAACTATTGATGGAAGGAATCTGATATTTGGTCACAAACTTTATATAGGTATGCCATATTGTGGGAAGCGTTTTTGGACCCATCAAATTCTTACTTCCTGTTTGCCGGCTTAGTTGGTTTTTATACACATTGAACATATATGCGGGGGTATCATAAGTGAGCATTAGATCACAGTTCATCTTGTTTATTTTGTCTTGACAGATTTATTTATCTTTATTTATTTTTTTCATTACAACTTTATGCATCATATTGTTTTGCTATTTCAGTGTCTAGACCACCACCTATTGGCCCTCCAGCTTCAGGACCACCTCAACACCCACCTCCCAATTTGATGAGCCAACAAATCAGGCCACCAGTGTCTGTGACAGCCAATACTGGCCCACCACCTTTAATGCCAACAGGTGGGGGATTATCGTCATTTCCACCAATGATGCAGCCTGGTCGAGAACCAACATCAATTCCATCGCTGATGCAGTCTAACAGTGGCCCTGCACGACCACCCCTGATGCCGTCTAGTAGTGGACAATCATCTATTCCTCCCCTTATGCAGACTAGTGGGGGTCCATCTTCAATACCTCCTCTCAGACCTCCAGTTTCCATGCCACAGATATCAGAAGGACCTCCTAGACCTCCTATGCAGCCACAAGTTGGTGCACCTAGGGGTCCATTACCTGTTACCATGGCACAACAGAGACAAATGACTCCACAGTTTCAACCTCAGATAGGATCCCAAGGTGTTGCTCCACCACCTAGACCCCAGAACATGCCACCAAGGCCACAACAGCCACCTCAATCACAAATGGGTCCAGGACAACCAATGCCACAAATCGTTAGGCCACCACAAGGACAGCCACGACCTTTAATGAGTGGACCACCAAATTCTGGACCGATGGGTCGACCACCAGGACCACCAAATTCTGGACCTATGGTTCAACAACCCCAGGGGCCACCAAATTCTGGACCTATGGGTCGACCACCAGGCCCACCAGTTCAACCAGTTGAAAAATTACCTCCCCCTAAGGTAAAGTGAAATGAGAAAATATTTAGCTGACTTACAACAAAATAGTTTTATGATTTCTGTTTAGGCTTTCAAGACACATATTAAATCTTATTAGCCTGTACCACCTTGATTTCGTGACAAAATTAATACACAAGCTATATATGGACAGTGGGTCTAGGACAAAAGCCCCCCAACAAAAAGCCCTCCAATAATGAAAAGTATAAGTTAATGGTTTTGTCATATGTATTTTTTTATTTCTGTTTCTTTGTTTGACTGTTCGGATATGTAAAATTTTCTTTGTATTTTATAACATGATTCAAGACTTTTTTTTACCTCTGTATTTTACCTCAAACCATATATATATATTTGTATCTTTGCACACATTTTGGACTTATTGTACTGCTATTTATGGATTAACATTATTTTTAAATATTGTTTTTCATAACAAGTTATTTTTGGAACTTTAAGATATCATAAACAGTTGAAGCATTTGTTTAAGAATTACACTAACCCCCATCAAGAAAATAACTCAATGATTACTTTTAATAATTTAAAGGTTAAAAAGGTAATTGTCAATTGTTTGTCAATAAAAACAATTCCTGATTAACTTTACATGATTAATTTCAATTTAAGCAGTGTTTTTTTTTATTTACACTTTATAATTGAACATAACAATGAACAATATGTGGAAAAAAAATGTTTTTAAAGTATTTTATTTTTTGTATTAATTTTTTAAGATATCTTTTATTATCACCATCAATATAAAACAAATGTAATAAGATTGTATGATTATTTCATTATTGGGGGCTTTTTGTTGGGGGGCTTTTGTCCTGTTTCCATGGATAGTATCTCATTTGAGTTATAAAACCATAATATTTTGTCAAGAATTTGAGTTTAAGATGTTTAAAATATTGAAAATGTTCTTGTTAGGGCACAAGCAAAAGCAATATAGTTCTTAACAAAATCAAACCAAATTTTACACAATTATCTATATATCAAGTGATCTATATATCAAAAATATTTCAGTTGAATTTGAAAAGCAGAATTTTTCCTAAAGAATTGTAATACTTATAATACAACTTGGCTTGTGCATCATTGATGCTTTTAGGATTTTAAAATAGTTCAGTGAAGTCAGAGAAGATGATTTGTGGTCATTGCTTATACATTATTGAATTTATTGTCTGTGAAATATCTGTTTTATTTAGTTGTAAAGTGTGTACTACATTCTATATTGATAGAAACTTATAATTACTTATGTGATTTAAAGAAATATATGTTATTCTATAATACCAATCAATTATTATCTTTTATCAATTTGATTAAAATCACTTTCTCTCTCTTGCTCCCCTTAATGACATGTCACTTCATGTGAGATCAGAGTAAACCCCATGAAGAGTCAGATCTGAGTAAACCCCATGAAGAGTTAGATCTGAGTAAACCCCATGAAGAGTTAGATCTGAGTAAATCCCATGAAGGGTCATATCTGAGTAAACCCCATGAAGGGTCAGATCTGAGTAAACCACATGAAGAGTTAGATCTGAGTAAACCCCATGAAGAGTCAGATCTGAGTAAACCCCATGAAGAGTTAGATCTGAGTAAACCCCATGAAGAGTCAGTTCTGAGTAAACTCCATGAAGAGTTAGATCTGAGTAAACCCCATGAAGAGTCAGTTCTGAGTAAACCCCATGAAGAGTCAGATCTGAGTAAACCCCATGAAGAGTCAGATCTGAGTAAACCCCATTAAGAGTCAGATCTGAGTAAACCCCATTAAGGGTCAGATCTGAGTAAACCCCATGAAGAGTCAGATCTGAGTAAACCCCATGAAGAGTCAGATCTGAGTAAACCCCATGAAGGGTCAGATCTGAGTGAACACCATGAAGAGTCAGATCTGAGTAAGCCCCATGAAGAGTCAGATCTGAGTAAACCCCATGAAGAGTCAGATCTGAGTAAACCCCATGAAGAGTCAGATCTGAGTAAACCCCATGAAGAGTCAGACCTGAGTAAACCCCATGAGTCAGATCTGAGTAAACCCCATGAAGATTCAGATCTGAGTAAACCCCATGAAGAGTCAGATCTGAGTAAACCCCATACCTGTTTACCACTACGATTTCAGCGTAGTTTCTACCACTTTTGACCCCTAAATTACGCTCTACGCCCTCATAAGTTATTTCTACGCCAACAAGTTGCAAAACTGAAGAAAAAAAATCGCTAGAAAGTACTCTTGTTTCTTATGGTAGATATCAGAACGCAACACTGAATCTTTGTCATTTGAGCGGTTTAAAATTATTTTATATCCATGCTCCTTACAAACACTTTGATGATCTAGTAACATGTGTCTGAAAATTAATGGCGGCATGCCAAACGCATGCAGGGGATTGAGCTTGAGGTCACTGCCATTGATAAGAGAAAGATGCAAACATGAATTTACAGAAATTTGGAATTGTCTCAAACCCTCAACAAAGGGGGATACATTTTTACCGTGTTCTACTTGTGGCAGACTGACTTTTCGTGTCTNGTTAACGAAGTGATAACCGCCATATTTGAAATTTGTCGATGAAGTTGAGAGTAAAGGGAAAAAATCAGATTTATCGTAAATTGAGGTTTGCAAATATATAGAGATTGTATAATCTTATTTAGCAATGAATTATCTTTACATTTAATAATATGTACGATTATTGATCTATTAAGCTGTTTTCAGATATTTTATGTGATAGCCCTACTACTGATAAATTTCAAATAGTCATCTCTAAAAACCCAATATTGGTTATTTGGAATTTTTTTGCATCGTAGTGTACAATTAATATTTTTATTTAATGAGAACTGTACATATATTTATATTATTTCTAAAGTCATTACACTATACATAAATTTGTTCAGAATAATGATTATAAAAGGAATTAATAGATGTGGTGTTTGCATCTACAAGCAAGGGAGATAATCGAACGGGGCAATCATTTCAATGTCTATCGAGTATATGTTAAACTACCCTATCTAATATATAAACTGGATTTGACTGTAAAATTTAAATTACTAGTATTGATGCATTAACATAATTTTATGTTAAAACGGGTTGCATAAACATGTTGCACTGTTGACAAATTTTCAGTAAGTACCATATGCTTTTAGGCTAGCCAATAAATCCTTACACTTTAGACAATACACACAGGTATAAACAAACAATCATGTTCAACAAGAAGCTGTATGATGTACATTGCAGGAAGCGATACCTAATTTTTCAAACTTTTCTTAGTGATTGGGTGCTCTCAAACCCCCTAGCGTATTAGACAAAAACTACTCTTAAAAGTAGAAAACTACTCTCAGTAAAGGAAGAAAACTACTCCTAAAGGTCAACCGGGGTAAACAGGTCTGAAACCCCATGAAGAGTCAGATCTGAGTAAGCCCCATGAAGAGTCAGACCTGAGTAAACTCCATGAATGGTCAGATCTGAGTAAACCCCATGAAGAGTCAGATCTGAATAAACCTCATGAAGAGTCAGATCTGAGTAAACCCCATGAAGAGTCATATCTGAGTAAACCCCATGAAGACTCAGATCTGAGTAAACCCCATGAAGAGTCAGATCTGAGTAAACCCCATGAAGAGTCAGATCTGAGTAATCCCCATGAATGGTCAGATCTGAGTAAACCCCATGAAGGGTCAGATCTGAGTAAACCCCATGAATGGTCAGATCTGAGTAAACCCCATGAAGAGTCAGATCTGAGTAAACCTCATGAAGAGTCAGATCTGAGTAATCCCCATGAAGGGTCAGATCTGAGTAAACCCCATGAAGGGTCAGATCTGAGTAAACCTCATGAAGAGTCAGATCTGAGTAAACCCCATGAAGGGTCAGATCTGAGTAAACCCCATGAATGGTCAGATCTGAGTAAACCTCATGAAGAGTCAGATCTGAGTAAACCTCATGAAGAGTCAGATCTGAGTAAACCCTATGAAGAGTCAGATCTGAGTAAACCTCATGAAGAGTCAGATCTGAGTAAACCCCATGAAGAGTCGGATCTGAGTAAACCCCATGAAGAGTCAGATCTGAGTAAACCCCATGAAGGGTCAGATCTGAGTAAATCCCATGAAGAGTCCAATCTGAGTAAACCCCATGAAGAGTCAGATCTGAGTAAACTCCATGAAGGGTCTCATGCTAGTGACCCTGTGTTAATGTTCAATGAAAATAGTGATTAGGAGATTATGAAACCGTAACAAATTAGAATTCAACTGCTTTGTTTCCTACAAGCAATCTGATAGGTCGAAAAGGTCATTACCCGTATTTGTCAGATCATTAAATATTCCCTGCCATGGATCTGCCACGCTGTGACATGTCTGTCAAGGGAAGTAAGTAAGAGATGTAATGTTAATTAGATGGTATATTTTATCAGATGTGTTGTCGTAATTTACATTGTATCTCCTTGACATAATTGTTCATTATATTCTAGTTTGATCCTCCAGAAGAAGAAAAACCTAAGGAAGTGAAATTACCACAGGCTTTAGAAAAGATTTTAGCTTTTAAGGATGTCAGAGCACAAGAAGTGGGCGTGTCTCCTGAAGAACTGGAAGAGATGAATAAACCTAAAAGTATGATTACTTAATTATCCTCTTCATCCCTGATGGGACATAAGGCATCAACAATTTTTTCAATTGTGACATTTCATTAACTTAATATTTTTTACAGGGTTGGGTTGTTAGCCCTATGCCAAACCTGTACACTGTTAGATCAGGTTTTCTTTCTGGGTTGTCATTCCCATAGATGATTGCATTCACCCTGCTCACAAGTTTCATCTACCTGGATTTTCTTTCAGTGTTATCTCCCTTAGTCTTTCACTTTCTCAAGTTATCCACAAGGCAGTGGAGCTATTTAACTCACAGCTTGGACCCTCTTCCGTTAGCTGGACATTAAGTCTGTTGCCCCCTGCTCACCACAGGGAGGGGGAAGTAGGTTTTTGAGCAGGCTAAAAGGATAAACAAAAGTTTTAACTGAATGTTTATATAGGAAATACTTCCCCTGTGTTTGACGGAGTTGATACACATCAAACATTTATTTTGTAGAACAAGAGAAACCTGATGCAGAAGAAGAAGATGAAGATGAAGATATAGGATATGAGACATATGATATAGATGAGGGGGACAAACCTCAAGTCGACAAAGAGGTAATAAATATATATATATGATATAGATATGAGGGGGACAAACCTCAAGTCGACCAAGAGGTAATAAATATATCGTCCCTCTAGTATTACAAGGTCGTAACTGCCATTTCTTAATTTTCGGATATTGAGAAAAAACGTTTTGTCGTAACTGTCACTTACTACCTTACAATGTCAAATATGGAAGTTGGTCGGAAAATTTTGGTTGATTTCTTCATGCAGATACGACCTTTTAATTCTACTTTAGAAAAGTAGTAGATACGACCTTTTTAAAATTTAGCTATTTCCAAAGGGATATTACAGGAACCCACTGTACCATCTTGTAGAGCTTTTGAAGCCGAGTAAAAATATGCAAAAATCTAAAAAGGTTGTATGTACCACTTACGACCTTGTAATACTAGGGGGACGATATATATGATATAGATGAGGGGGACAAACCTCAAGTCGACCAAGAGGTAATAAATATATATAGGATAGGAAACTAAAGTCTGCTAAAAAGTATAGGGGTATACTGGTATTTCTTTGGACTGTTCGGAACATTCCATGTGCCCTAGGTCAATGAAGTGGTTTAGAACTTTTTGGACAAGCAATATGGTGGATGAGTTAACTCTGTTATTTCTGTCAGCAGAACTCGAAATGGACGACTACGATGATGATATGAATTTGGAAGAATCAGTAGTTACTGTAGCCATAATTGCTGCTTCCCCGTAATTTAACCTTTAATTATAATATCACAGGAGCTTGACGTTTTATCAATAAAATAGATGTAGGGTACAAAAAGGGTTCCGTCTCGTATATAAAAAACAAGATGCTTGATGTTTTATCAATAAAATAGATGTGCAAACTGAACAATAAATGACGGATACATGTAATCTTTATATTATATAATTTTCATAGAGTGTTTTAATGTATAGAGAGGTTAGGTAGGAAATAAAGCAGATCTTAAAAAGGGCAGATATGAGATTTTAATTGAGGGGCGCGAGTCAAAGCAAAAATTATTACCGAGTGCATCGAGGAAAAAAATTGTTTGCGTAAGTTTGCATCTATCTGGCATATTTTGTATGGTTTTAAAAATAATTTGAAACCCATAAATCCATCAGGGACAGTGGTGCTGCAAACCAAATAATTTTTTCTTAAAAATTAATTGAATAAAGAGGGAGGGAAAGGGAACTTCACGTTAAGAAGCTCCTGTGTTCTTCCAGGAATCAAATTTGCACCAAAATGATTGATTTATTAAACTATAGGGGACTGTATTCACAAATTACAAAGTCCCTCCTCCCCCTAAAAAATCTACGCATTTCTTTTGTATTGCATAATTTTAGGAAAATGAGTAAGGTGTAAACAAATTCTATGTAAAAAAAAAAAGATAGTCGGTTCCGCCATTTTTATTCCTTCTGCACCACCTCAAAATCTGGTACACCCCGCACACTGTTCTGTTTGTTCGCACAGAGTGTTCCGTACCACTTCATTCGCTAGAACATGTTCGGCTCATCCCGAACATACGAAAGAAATACACCCTTTGTCTTACATGTACTCTGAAGCATTATATCAACAATCTGTTCATACAAATGTCGATCTTATGTTACAGGGATTGATTTGACATTTTGTGACTGGGGTCAGGGGTCCATGAAACTGGGAATTTCATCTAGGATTTGGGGGAAATTCACAATTTTCCCTTATTTTATTGTTTGCTGCTTTTGGGGGAATTTATATTCACCAAAATTGAGAAAAGGGTGACATTTTTCATTGGGAATGGGGCTGTAATTTGGTCCTAATTAATTAACATTACAGATTAACCCCTTTAGTTAAGCTAGTTGAACAGTTCTTCTAGTTTTCATTGTTCTCATCAAAACATTTGCTCTATGATCTCAGTCTAAAAACAGAAGAAAAAAGAAGAAAAAGAAAAAAGCAAAAAAGAATCGATTAGTCCAACAACAAACCAAACCTGTAGAACCAAGCCCTGAGGAAAGTGTAAATGTTGAGTAAGTAAATAAACCTGTAGAACCAAGCCCCGAGGAAAGTGTAAATGTTGAGTAAGTAATTAAACCTGTAGAACCAAGCCCCGGGGAAAGTGTAAATGTTGAGTAAGTAATTAAACCTGTAGAACCAAGCCCTGAGGAAAGTGTAAATGTTGAGTAAGTAAATAAACCTGTAGAACCAAGCCCTGAGGAAAGTGTAAATGTTGAGTAAGTAAATAAACATGTAGAACCAAGCCATGAGGAAAGTGTAAATGTTGAGTAAGTAAATAAACATGTAGAACCAAGCCCTGAGGAAAGTGTAAATGTTGAGTAAGTAAATAAACCTGTAGAACCAAACCCTGAGGAAAGTGTAAATGTTGAGTAAGTAAATAACCCTGTAGAACCAAGCCCTGAGGAAAGTGTAAATGTTGAATAAGTAATTAAACCTGTAGAACCAAGCCATGAGGAAAGTGTAAATGTTGAGTAAGTAAATAAACCTGTAGAACCAAGCCCCGAGGAAAATGTAAATGTTGAGTAAGTAAATAAACCTGTAGAACCAAGCCCCGAGGAAAGTGTAAATGTTGAGTAAGTAAATAAACCTGTAGAACCAAGCCCCGAGGAAAATGTAAATGTTGAGTAAATACATGTAGATAAACCTGTAGAAACAAGCCCTGAGGAAAGTGTAAATATTGAGTAAGTAAATAAACCTGTAGAACCAAGCCATGAGGAAAGTGTAAATGTTGAGTAAGTAAATAAACCTGTAGAACCAAGCCCCGAGGAAAGTGTAAATGTTGAGTAAGTAAATAAACCTGTAGAACCAAGGAAGCCCTATGAAGGAAAATGTAAATGTTGAGTAAGTTGATAAAGCAATCAATACATCTCTGGTTGTAATATGTAAGATAAATAATAAAAAAAAATACCAGTCTTGTCAGACATGTAAAACAATGAAAGATGGGAACAAGAAATGGAGAATATTATATGATTTTGATCTTTGACAATGATACCTTTAAATAGGTAAAGAAGGCTATGATGAAGACCAGAGCTAATTACCTCTAGTCTGAACTACTAGATATTATAGAAATAGGACAACCACTGTGTTATACAACACAAGTTTGATGATGCCAAAGGGTAAACAGAAGCCATGAATCAATGGACAGGCCATACAATGGCCAAAACAAAAAGGCCAAACAATGACCTACAAATCGCTACACAGAAAACTAAAGATTGAACAACAGAAACCCCACTAAAACCTGAGAGTGAACTCGGATGCTCTGGAAGGGTAAGCAGTTCCTGCTCCACTAGGAACATCCTTTGTGTTACTTTTAAATGACACAAGCATCGTCTGATGTGGACACCAGCATACATAAATAATTACAAATAATATAAATAGAACATGAGCCCCTTTATACCAATGAAGACGAACCGAACCTACAATTTAGCTTTTCACATTTGAATCTTCTCATAAACCGTTTGGCCAAATGAACCAAAACTTGGTAAGAAGCATCTATGGAAGGTCTGCTATAAATATTGCTCATATGTTCTGATCCATTAACAAACATGGCCACCATAGGCAATTCTTGTTTCTGGTTGGTCAATTTCTGATAAAATCTTCTCTCTGAAACTGCTTGGTCAATTGAACCAAAACATGGTATGAAGGAGCTACAGAAGGTCCTTTATAAAGGTTGCTCCTATTGTTTCGATCCGTAAACAAATGTGGCCACCATAAACAATTCTTTTTTCTGGTTGGACAATTTCTAAAAATATTTTCCTCTGAAACCACGTGGACAAATAAAGCAAAATTGTACAGGAAGCATCTATTGAAGGTCCTCTATAAGATTTCCTCATTTCATCCCGATTGGACAAAAAACATGGTCGCCATGGGCAATTCTAGTTTCTGATTGGCTGAAATTTAAAAAATCTTCTCCTCTTAAACTAGGAGGCAAATGAATTGTTACTTTGTAGGAATGATATATGGGTGATCCTGTACAAAATTTTATATTTCATGCCGATCATACAACTAATATGGCCACCATAGGAAGTTCATGTTTGTGATTGGCCAATTAAAAAAAACATTTGGCCAGATTAATTGAAATTAGGAAGCTAGCTATGGAAGGTTCTGTATAAAGTTTCCTCAAAACAAAATAACAGGTGAGCGACACAGTTTCGGTCCACTGAGCCTCTAGTTTTTCTTCAAATTTTCGTATTGTTTTTTTATGTTATTCCAAAGTTTTAATAATGGTTTTTGAAGTACACAAAAATTATTTCCTATTGAATCACAGTCTTCACGCTAATCCACTTGCTCGAAGCCCAGGACAAGTAAAACTGGATTCGGATTTGTGAAAATTATGAAAGAATTTGTTTGAATAAATAAGGAATATTTGAAATTGTTGAACAGGTTATACGATATAACGAGTATAACCTGTTCAACAATATCAAATATTCCTTATAATTTAATTTTTACAACAAAATTTAATGATTCCTCGATTTTAAATTATGATTATTTCGTGTGACTATTTATACCCCCGCAAACAAAGTTTGGGGGGGTATATAGGTTTCACCCTGTCTGTCAGTCCGCATAGAGGGTACATGGTTTGTCCGCGCAACTCCTCCTATAGTTTTTCTGCTAGGAAGTTTTTATTTTGCAGATCATTTGTACATGTGGTAAGGATTTTGATTTTTGTGCATTTTTACCAAAAATATAGATTGTTGAACTTAGTCATTTTTTGGTGAATTTGGCAAAAAGGGTACATGGTTTGTCTGCACAACTCCTCCTAAAGTTTTTACGCTAGGAAGTTTTTATATTGCTGATCGTTTGTGCATACATCAAAGATGTACATGTGGTAAGGATTTTGATTTTCATGAATTTTTACCAAAAATATAGATTGCTGAACTTAGTCTTTTTTTGGTGAATTTGGCTAAAATGGTACATGGTTTGGCCACGCAACTCCTCCTACAGTTTTTATGCTAGGAAGCTTTTATATTGTAGATTGCTTGTACATATATCAAAGATGTGCATGTGGTAAGGATTTTGATTTTTGTGCATTTTTACTAAAAATATAGATTGTTGAACTTAGCCATTTTTGTGTGAATATGGCAAAAAGGGTACATGGTTTGTCTGCGCAACTCCTCCTACAGTTTGTAAGTTAGGAAGTTTTCACATTGCAGAACATTTGTACTCATATCAAAGATGTGCATGTTGTAAGGATTTTGATTTTCATGAATTTTACCAAAAAATATAGATTATTGAACTTAGTTATTTTTTTTTATTTGTGAATTTGGCTGAAAGGGTACATGGTTTGTCCGTGCAACTCCTCTTACAGTTTTTATGCTACAACATTTTTATTTTTGTTGAATGTGATTAAACAGTATAATTTGACAAATAATATATTTTCCGTGTAGACTTAGTTTTCAATAATCTTGGACACAGTCAGAGTGAAGCGGGGGGTATTAGTCCCGCTATGCGGACAGTTCTAGTTTAATTTGTCGTTGGCGGATGAACACGTTGGTGACGTCACAATACCAACCCAGGTTATCGAGTATAACCAAAATTGTCTCCAGGCAGATTAGCCAATCAGATTGCAGTATTCAAATCAATTTAAATTATATAGAAATGTTTTCTAAATTTGTCTTTTGGGCAAGAATTAAGACAAAGACTGTAATCAACAGAAAGTACACTTTATTTTCATTTTTTCTTGCTGAACCTCAACAATGTAGATATTGAAAAGTTTTGAAATTTAAAATATGAAAAACAACATAAAAGAGTTCATGTTGACACTTGTTAATTGATGAGTTTAAACACTCTTTACCACATGTTATCTTTATATTATTAATGTGTGTACATGCTATTTCAATAAATATTTCCAGAAGACCATTCAAGTTAAAAAAAAAACTTTGTCATTTTTTTGTCATTGATGGTATGTCTTTCTCAAAAGACACATAATATATATTCTTTGCTTCTTTTCAAAGATTTAATCTATTGATTATTTTGTAGATATGTACAAGAACAGTTAGAATTAGATCCTACAGATCCAAATTACTACACATTTGCTAAAATATTTGAAGCTTTTAAGGTAGGTTTTAAATGCTCTTGTCAGATACATTTATTTCTAAAAAAAAAATGTAGATAGAACTAATAAATTTTCTTAAATCTTGCAAAGAGTTTTATTGTTGGGAATTGAAGAAATCATTACAGCCCCAATGAAGGTTGGGATCCAATTTACCAGTTTAATCCTGCCACATTGTTGTAACTGACCCAAACCAGGACCTAGATTTCCATCTGCAAATGTTCTTGTATACAATGATTTGATATGAAAGAAAACAACAATGACATTGTAGTTAGAGGAAGCATAACAATGACATTGTAGTTAGAGGAAACATAACAATGACATTGTAGTTAGAGGAAACATAACACTGACATTGTAGTTAGAGGAAACATAACAATGACATTGTAGTTAGAGGAAGCATAACAATGATATTGTAGTTAGAGGAAGCATAACAATGACATCGCAGTTAGAGGAAACATAACAATGACATCGCAGTTAGAGGAAGCATAACAATGGTATTGTAGTTAGAGGAAGCATAACAATGACATCGCAGTTAGAGGAAACATAACAATGACATCGCAGTTAGAGGAAACATAACAATGACATCGCAGTTAGAGGAAACATAACAATGACATTGTAGTTAGAGGAAACATAACAATGACATTGTAGTTAGAGGAAGCATAACAATGACATTGTAGTTAGAGGAAACATAACAATGACATTGTAGTTAGAGGAAGCACAACAATGGCATTGTAGTTAGAGGAAACATAACAATGACATTGTAGTTAGAGGAAGCACAATAATGACATTGTAGTTAGTGGAAACATAACAATGACATTGTAGTAAGAGGAAACATAACAATGACATTGTAGTTAGAGGAAGCACAACAATGGCATTGTAGTTAGAGGAAACAACAATGACATTGTAGTTAGTGGAAACATAACAATGACATTGTAGTTAGAGGAAGCACAACAATGACATTGTAGTTAGAGGAAGCATAACAATGACATTGTAGTTAGTGGACACATAACAATGACATTGTAGTTACAGGAAACATAACAATGACATTGTATTTTGAGGAAACATAACAGTTATATAAAACATCTTACATATTTTTTCTTAGATATCAGAAGTAGAAAAACCAAAAGAAAAAATGGAAGAAAAAAAGGAAGAAACTAAGAAACCAGAGGAAGTGAAAGTGAGGGGAATGTTTGAAGAGGAGGATGATGATGATATGGAAAATGAGGTAATTAAGGCTAAAAGAATGAGGCTCATTTGGGGAAATAGGACATACTATAAGTTATCTATATGGAGAAGAACGTAGGTAACAAATTTAACACCAGGGCTTAGTCTAAGTCAGACGGTTTAGGAAGTCAATTAAAGCAATATAGAATGTTAAATAAGGATATTTGAATAAGGAGCATTAATCCATGAGGAATGTATAGTGGAATTTGAGTGTAACACCAGGGCTTTCAATATTTTTCAAGTCTACCAGTACTTAACTATTTACAGGCAGTGCATTTTTTATTAAAATTGATCAGTATTCATGATTATCTTTATACAATACTCTTTAAAATCAGGAGGTACCAAAGACCATTTTAGGTCAGTAAAAGTACCTGGTACTGTCCCTTATTGAAAGGCCTGGTAACACTGTGAAGCTCCCATTCTAGTTTTGTATTAAGCAAACACTTATTTATATAGATTTCAAGCATGTCATTATTGTGTAATTAATTTTGTCTATGTTTATATTGTTCATATCATTGTTTATCTTTTACTTGCCACTTTTTCAAGTTTTCTCTGTCAAGGTAGTAGAATATATGGAAATTTTACTTTCTGTCCCTAAATATATGAGTAATGACAGCACATTTACTGTAAAAAATATTACAGGTTCTTCAGTTTAAAACAATTAATTCTCCCCAATATATATGTTTATGGTTAAACTTTGTAGATAAAGATCAGCATCATTATTTTCTTTGAAAAAAACAAAAAAATTCCTGATATTTATAATATCCAGTCATTTTTATATCCTCAAATTCAGCTTTTAGTCTTTGATATAATTTTGTCTAATTGATGTTTCCTAGGAGAGTAAAAAAGATGATCAACCAAAGTTATCAAAGAAAAAGTTAAAGAAGATGACAAGATTAAGTGTGGCTCAATTAAAACAGCTTGTCAGTAGACCTGATGTTGTTGAGATGCATGATGTAACAGCCCAGGATCCTAGACTTCTGGTGTGTCTGAAAGCTACAAGGAACACAGTACCAGTACCAAGACATTGGTGTTTCAAAAGGAAATATTTACAGGGGAAACGTGGTATAGAGAAACCTCCCTTTGAACTTCCAGATTTTATAAAAGCTACAGGAATAATGGAGATGAGAGAGGCATTACAAGAAAAGGTAAACAGACAACATCTTTATTGTTGTAATAAAGGTCTTTTCTATTGTACTGGAATGAACACCATGTGTCAGGCAAGAACAAAATTATAAGCTCAGAAACATTGCTCTTCTACGTTCCCACTTCTCAGTTTTTATAAGACCTCAAAAATTATATATATTATGGCTATATATAAATTGTTTGATTCTCTCTGCGTCATGAGACTCTCGGACAACATGAGCTTGTGTTTCATATCCCTTTTAATATTTAGTAGGTAAATGAACTAGAATATTCTTAACAATGTTGATAAGGAATGGAATACATTAACTCGGTAACACATTGAAACTTTTACATTATTTTTTAGGAAGATCAAAAAACATTAAAATCTAAGATGAGGGAGAAGATAAGACCAAAGATGGGGAAGATTGATATTGATTATCAAAAATTACATGATGCTTTCTTCAGATGGCAAACCAAGCCTAAGATGACGATACATGGAGATTTATATTATGAGGTATGTTAAAATAAATCATTTTTATACAGCCGAAATTTTTGCTGTTGTAATATGTTATGGCGCTAGCTGTCATCAGTCGTCTGTAGACAGAATGGTTTCCGTGTAATAACTTAAGATGTAGATGAGAGATTCTTCTGAGTTTTGAACACGATGATCCGTGGCACTGAAGAAAGGTTGGTATTGAATTTAGGTATTGTAACACTACCTGTTTTTAAACAGAGAGCTTATTTTTCATCTAATTTTGATGAGTTTGTTTTTTTGAATTCCTTTGGTAAATCCCTTTGAGAAAATGCAAAGCGTTATTATGTAACTGTAACTGTTTTTGTCATAAAATGGATTCGTAAGGGGAAATTTCAAATTTTTTACCTTTTTACTTTTCATCTAATTTTAATGCAGTTTTTTTTTACAATGATCATCTTAATGGGTTATTGAGGGTCATAAAAATTTTTTAGTATTTATTTGAAAAAGGGGTCTAAAAGAGGCCCAAATAAAAAACAAATTGCATATTTTGAAAGTATAAACATGGATTTCCTCTATCTCTTGCAGTTTCGGAGATTCTATTTTTCATCCAATTTTAATGCATTTTTTGTCAAAACGATCATTTTGATGAACCATAAAAAAGATGTGCAATTTTATTTCAAAAAGAAGTCTAAGTGGGGTTTAAATTCCAAAAATTTAAATATTAGCCAGGTATGTGGAATTTTTATTTTTATACCCCCGCTCCCCCGGAGGGGGAGGGAGGTATACTGTTTTACCTCTGTCTGTCCTTCCGTCTGTCCGTCCCAAGATATTTTTCGGCGCATTTTTCTCAGCAACTATTGATGGCAGAAATCTGATATTTGGTCACAAGCTTCATATAGGTATGCCATATTGTGGGAAGCGTTTTTGGACCCGTCAGATTCCTACTTCCTGTTTGCCGACTTAGTTGGTTTTTATACACATTGAACATATATGCTGTTTGTCATATTTTTCTCAGCAACTATTGATGGCAGATATCTGATATTTGGTCACAAGCTTCATATAGGTTCCCCATATTGTGGGAAGCGTTTTTGGACCCATCAGATTCCTACTTCCTGTTTGCCGACTTTGTTGATTTTTATACACATTGAACATATATGCTCATTTTTCGTTGCATTTTTCTCAGCAACTATTGATGGCAGAAATGTGATATTTCATCACAAGCTTCATATAGGTACCCCATATCGTGGGAAGCGTTTTTTGACCCATCAGATTCCTACTTCCTGTTTGCCGACTTAGTTGGCTTTTATACACATTTAACATATATATGCTCATTTTTCGTCGCATTTTTCTCAGCAATTATTGATGATAAGAATATGATATATGGTCACAAGTTTCGTATAGGTATGCCATATTGTGGGAAGCGTTTTTGGACCCGTCAGATTCCTACTTCCTGTTTGCCGATTTAGTTGGTTTTTATACACATTGAACATATATGCACATTTTTAGTCACATTTTTCTCAGCAACTTTTGATGGCAGAAATCTGATATTTGGTCACAAGCTTCATATAGGTACCCCATATCGTGGGAAGCGTTTTTTGACTAGTCAGATTCCTATTTCCTGTTTGCCGAACAGCGAGGATATCATAAGTGAGCATTAGCTCACAGTTCATCTTGTTTATCCAGCATTTTTTTTCTTTGAATTTGATTGAACCAAGAGATTTTGGTAGTATCTTTAATGGTTTCGGAGATAAAGTCAACCGAAAGGGGACATCAAAAGCCTAATCCTAAAATTTGAACTTTCTTATTCTTCTTCATCCTGTTTTATTGCAATATTTTTGTAAAATGATGATCTTTATGTGTTATTAATGGACCATAATAAAAATTTTGCAAATTTATTTCAAAAAGGTTCTAAAAGGGGCAGATATAAGAAATTTCACATATATGGAATGAATATTTAACACTTGAAATAGTAAAACAAGTCAGATGTCAATAATACAAGGGGTCCGACATATTACTGTGGCAGGTCGATGGTTTTCCCCGGGTACTCTGGTTTCCACCACCAATAAAACTGACCGCCACAATAATGATTTAAATGAAATATTGTTGAAAGTGGCATTAAACTCCATACCCCTAGCCCTAACCCTGCTGTGTCGGTCAAAATAGTGTCCACACTTGCTTTTTATATTACACTTGTTCAACTTTCCATTGTTGATAACTACATCAGTGGTGTAAGGGTTAGCATGCTCGTCTCGAGTACGGTAGATCGTGTGTTCGAGCCCCGATCACATCAAACCGAAGACTATTAAATTGGTATTTGTTGCTTCTCTGCTAAGCATGCAGCATTAGGGAGAAAGAGCAAAGACGGGTTATCTCAGAATCAGGATAATGTGTGAGTGGAGCGACATGTCTATCCACAGACTGTCGTTTCAGTGGGGATAATGTGTGAGTGGAGCGACATGTCTAACCACAGACTGTCGTTTCAGTGAGGATAATGTGTGAGTGGAGTCACATGTCTATCCACAGACTGTCGTTTCAATGAGGATAATGTGTGAGTGGAGCAACATGTCTATCCACAGACTCATTTCAGTGAGGATAATGTATGAGTGGAGCGACATGTCTATCCACAGAGTGTCGTTTCAGTGAGGATAATGTGTGAGTGGAGTGACATGTCTATCCACAGACTCATTTCAGTGAGGATAATGTGAGTGGAGCGACATGTCCATCCACAGACTGTCGTTTCAGTGAGGATAATGTGAGTGGAGCGACATGTCTATCCACAGACTCGTTTCAGTGAGGATAATGTGTGAGTGGAGTGACATGTCTATCCACAGACTGTCGTTTCAATGAGGATAATGTGTGAGTGGAGCAACATGTCTATCCACAGACTCATTTCAGTGAGGATAATGTGTGAGTGGAGCGACATGTCTATCCACAGACTCATTTCAGTGAGGATAATGTGTGAGTGGAGTGACATGTCTATCCACAGACTGTCGTTTCAGTGAGGATAATGTGTGAGTGGAGCGACATGTCTATCCACAGACTGTCGTTTCAGTGAGGATAATGTTTGAGTGGAGCGATATGTCTATCCACAGACTTTCATTTCAGTGAGGATAATGTGTGAGTGGAGCGACATGTCTATCCACAGACTGTGGTTTCAGTGAGGATAATGTGTGAGTGGAGCGACATGTCTATCCAAAGACTGTCGTTTCAGTGAGGATAATGTGTGAGTGGAGCGACAACTCTATCAACAGACTGTCGTTTCAGTGAGGATAATGTGAGTGGAGCGGCATGTCTACCCACAGACTGTGGTTTCAGTGAGGATAATGTGTGAGTGGAGCGACATGTCTATCCACAGACTGTCGTTTCAGTGAGTTAGAACTATAAACACCCAACTAAGCATATTGATCTAGTACAAAGCAGACCTTATCATCATCTCATTGAAATTAATTTGTTCTCACCATGATATAGCTGAAAAATTGCTGAGTTGGCATTAAACAACAATCACCCACTTACTCCATTGTTGACATGCTGTTGTCGTATAATACTTTCCTCTGCGTAGCCCTTTATTAGAATTACAATTATTTGTTGTTAAATAATTACTTATCATAATAAAATATGGATATATCATCCACTAGCAGCTGACATGAATGAGAAGAAAACATAAAACTGATGACCTATACCCTAACTTGGCAGTAACATACCTTTCTGTCATCACTGTTTGCTGCATTTGAACTGGAAAAGTGATGAAGAAATAGGGAAAGTAAAACAGCTATAAAATTAATTCATTGTAAGAGAATGTAACAAATAGTATGATTACTTACAACAAAATTAGAAGACATTTTAAGGTGGTACCATACACTTTAGGTAAAATTTGATCTGCTCATTTAATTTTCTTATTTTTTTGGCAGTGTGTTTAAATATATCCACTGTAATAAATATCAAAATTTTAACAAATTCCAACCAACAGCTGCAGACTCAGAGCTATAAATTCACTAGCCACATAGCAGCTTTTCTCTCTGTGGTTTTTATCACCGAGATGCTTGAAATCTGCATACAAACATTATATGATCAAAACATTCAACTGATTTTAAAGAGTTATCTTCCTGTAGTGTTAGGTACCACCTTAAATGAAGACTGCCAATACTTTTGTGGTTGAGGAACAAAGTTTTCTCTAATATTGTGGAAAGATAATTCTGGTTTGGAGGCTCTTTATCAAAATGTTTTTGTTTTATAGGGTAAAGAGTTTGAAACTCGATTAAAAGAAAAGAAACCTGGAAATTTATCAGATGACTTAAGAACAGCCCTTGGAATGCCAATAGGACATGTAAGTCTGCCTTGTCTTATAATTATATCATTCCTATATCTGGTTAAAATAAATGAGATACATGTGTCCTGAAATTGTTGTGGAATTTAACGACAATAATGTTTTATTCTGCAACCCATTCACTTTATTTACAATTTATTATTTCATTTTCATGGAAAACATTGCAAATTGTTCAGTTATTGAGTAACTGGATTACATTTTATAGTAATATCTCTGGTCAAAATAACTTCTTACGGTTTCGACTGTAACTAAGTAGAAATATGACGAGGAACCAGTAGACTGTGTATTTCCTTGTTATCATGGCTATATTTAATTTGTTTTAATTTCAGAATTCTGAGAAGTTTCCTCCTCCATGGTTGATAGCCATGCAGAGATATGGTCCACCGCCATCATACCCAAACTTAAAAGTACCCGGTCTTAATGCTCCAATACCAGATGTATGTAAAATTATCACACTGCATGTTTGGGTAGCCTTCATGGCATGTTCAACTCATTGATCATTATATCTGTTTAATTCAAATATCAAGCATTCTCACATGAAGATGTTCATATCAAAGTTAAGTGTGAAGATTTTAGTTAAAGTAATAATTTTTTTATTAGAATAACGAAAATTTGAAATATCTTTTAAACTGTAGATTTTAAAGTAGAAATGTAAACAAGAGTTGTGTAGAGAATCAAGGGTGCTAATTTAATTTGGAAGTTTGCAGACCAGAAAGTGAACGTATTTGGCCCTGCTTATATAGAAAAATCACATTTTAAAGGAGTTTTTGGATGTATATTATGACAAAGTTTGATGAAATACTGAGGGAATAAGTCTATAAAAGAGAACAGCCTGCGGCCGTGGGTTTAAATCCCTGAGGACAATAGACACTCGACGGTCACCCGAAAGATTCCATTGTTCTCCGTAGAGCACGTCACCATCTCCTACACACACTATTGAAGTTCATTGATTGTTACCTGTAAAAATTGTTTGAACTGGGATATTTTTCATTATTTTTATTTTTTCACTAAATATATAGCACTTCTGTCTTTAATAGTGAAAAAATAAAGTCTTCATATATCAAATAATATGAAGAATATATCATTGTCGTTTTGTTCGATTCTGTACGACATTTCTAATTTATATACATGTAAGAAACGGAACAAAAATGAGTTTTTAGATTGTGCGACTTCCTAATTAAAAAATGCTCGTAAAATTAGTACATTTTTTAATTATAGAACTTCAGAGATCAATTGGATGATTGATTTTTTTGTGGGGGGAGGGTAGATTATGACATTGAGCACTGTCATTTTTTTAGGTATTTTTTTTACCAAACCTTCAACTTAAAAAAATACCTAAAAACTGCAAAAATGATTGATGAATCATTGATACTTGCGTAACTATTCTACTAAACCAAGTTATATCTTTCAACTCAAACNTGAGCTAAAAGTTTGGAAATATATATTTAACTTATTCCACTTCAAAATGCTTATCCAAAACAGGAATCCGAAGTTTCAACCTTTGTGTTTGTTTGTTTTGACTTTTCATGAGTAAGAGGCCCGTTTTGTGTTTGGTTTTCGGTTGGATTATAAACTGTCCCTGGTTATCTTCTTTCTTTTTTTGTGTCAAGTTGTTTTGTGTATTATTTATGTGTTATAATCAATATAAGTTAAATAATTCATCTGACCCCAGATAGTTTCAACAGTTACAACTGTTCTTAAACCATAATGAATTGGCAGACCCATGTTCCAAATATTTTCGGCATTGGCTTTAACGTGACATTTATTCGATTTTTACATTTTTTCTTTGTCTATTATATTATATGATTATACTTCAATCCGTGTCGTCATCCGAGTCATCATCACAAAAATCAATGATAATAGGTTCTATGACACTTCTATCTTTGCAGTATTCTTTTTCAATTTTGACCACATGTTCTTCTGCTTTTCTCCACACATCTTTTGTAATTTTTCCGAAAGCGGCATACGTGAGTTCTTTAACATCTATTAATCGGAAGGTGGTATTGATTTTAGCCACTAAACTTTTGACTTGCGCCCATATTAATTCTATCGGGTTAAGTTCAGTGTCGAACAGGGGTTCTTAATACTTCATGTCCATGTAAATTAGCAATTTTATCTGTTTTATAAACTACTGGGATCTTTTTTTGTTTTATTTTTTCATATAATACTTTTTTGGTATCAGTAGCAGAAAAAGGAATGTTGTGTTGCTTAAGATAGTTTTGGAGAACAGCTTTTTTCTGAATAAAATTTGGGCACACCGTATCTTCTGTTTTAACATTGTGATAACTTTAATTATCTAACACAACCAAGCTAGGATTTTTCAGAACAGGCATCAATTGATTTTCAAACCACTCAAGAAAGACAACACTATTCATCTCCTGGTGATAGTCACCATCCTTTGATTTGGCCAGAAACACTAAATCACAGCCGTCAATCAAACCCTCACTTCGCGTACCTGCATGCAAAACAATCAAACGTTTGCCTTTACACGAGGGTATTTTTGGGGCATCAGACCCATCATTCGGAAGCTATATATAATCTGTGTAGTGATTTTGGTTAACCCATGTTTCATCCATGTACACGATATCATACCCTGCTTCCCTAAGACTTGATCTTTCTCAGATAATTACACCTATCATTGATAATAAACACTTGATCGTACAAAACTCTTCGATTATCACCTATTTTTTTTTATAAGTATATCCAAGATCAATGAGAGTTAGAGTAAGTTTAGACTTTGATATTTTAATAGAATCTTTTATTTCCTTATGTATTATTGAGACAGTCGGAGCAATTTTCCGTGAATATAAACCGTGGATTGTTCTTTTAATAACACAATGATCAAAGTCGTCCAAAATGTTAGCTCTTTCTTTGGGTCTATTTGACTTACAAGGCCTCTTACCATTCATAATACGCTCGCTGGACGTTAAACACAAATCAATCAATCATTCATAATACTGTGCACTGAAGTGTAAGAAACACCCAAAGCTTTAGATGTCCTTTGATATACCCTATCAAATGAGACAATTGGCTTCCTCGTTGCCTTTTCCTTACTAAAAAAGGCAAACAACTTTTTTACAAACTTTTGGCATTCTGGAGAGTCAGATTTTTTACCCATTTTACAAAAAATGCAAAATATAACAATAATTTATGAGAGAAATGCTTGTCAGGTTCGTCTAAAGTACACGTGGCTGAGAGAAAGATTTTACAGGTAAGATACCTGACATACGGATGACTCTTCTATAAAGTACATCTACTCTCACCCGAAAAATGACAACAAAATAGGACCAAAATACAAAATTTCATCTGAGTGCAGCCTCAGCCAAAACAATAAGAAGCATTACTGTAACATTTTTAGTTAGCACTCATAATTCTAAATAAAACTCTCGTTTATTTTGCTGTTCAAAAATCTATAGTTTAAAAGATATTTGGATTTTTCGTTATTCTAATCAAAAAATTATTACTTTTGTTCACCTCACCCAAAGCTATTACCATCACTTGTTGTATGTCGCCTCTCTGTCATCTGTAAGCTTTTCACATTTCAATCTTCTCCTCGGAACATACTTGACAAATTGGAAACCAACTGCTGGAATAATGCTTAGAAATTTCTTCAATTCGTTTTAATCAACAAAAAACATGGCTCCATAGACATTCTTGTTTCTTACAGCACATTTTTTTTAATTACTATGGACAAAATGAAAAAAAAAATGATATTGGTGTTTTCAACCCCACTCATTTGTGAAAAGTGGCACTGAAATATAAAATGCTAATTTACAGGCTTTAATGCCTCTTTTCTTGACCAATCAATACTCCTTATATTTTAATGCAATGTTAATATTCAAAAAATTGAAACAAAGTTTGATTTTGGAGTTTTGTCCCCATTTGTGTGGAAGAGAAGCATAAAATTGCAAAATGAGTGCAACTATCTACTTGATTAGAATTAAGTTTGTCATCTATGTAGAGAAAGGTTGTATACTCTATCTTAAATAGCAGGCTCATTACTGATTGGTCAGGTTAAAATAGTGCCATATTTACTGTACTTTATCTCACAGTTAGCTTAAAGGCTACATATGTTTTACAAACTCGAGTTAAGAAATGTGATTATTATATTACTTTAAGGCTTGTTCCTTTGGATACCATGCTGGAGGATGGGGTAAACCCCCTGTGGATGAAAATGGAAAACCTTTGTATGGAGACGTATTTGGTACACAGAGTGCAGATTTTCAGGTAAATATTGTCAACACTCAGGTAATTTATCAGTACACAGTGCAGATGTTCAGATATAGTCTGTCTGTGCACATAAGTACAGGTGTGCATGCATATTCTGTCTGTACACATAAGTGCAGGTGTTCATGAGTATTCCATCAGTACACATGAGTACAGGTGTTCATGTATATTCTGTCTCTACACTTGAATACAGGTGTTCCTGTATATTCTGTCAGTACACATAAGTACAGCTATTCATGTATATTCTGTTAGTACACATAAATACAGGTGTTCATGTATATTCTGTCAGTACACATAAGTACAGTTGTTCATGTATATTCTGTCTGTACACATAAGTACAGGTGTTCATGTATATTCTGTCAGTACACATAAGTACAGTTGTTCATGTCTATTCTGTCTCTACACATAAGTACAGGTGTTCATGAGTATTCTGTCTCTACACATAAGTACATGTGTTCATGTATATTTTGTCTGTACACATAAGTACAGGTGTTCATGTCTATTCTGTCTGTTTACATAAGTACATGTGTGCATGTGTATTATGTCTGTACACATAAGTACAGGTGTTCATAGGTACTTTGTCTGTACACTTAAGTATAGGTGTTCATGTATATTCTGTATGTACACATAAGTACAGGTGTTCATGTGTATTTTGTCTGTTTACATAAGTACATGTGTTCATGTGTATTATGTCTGTACACATAAGTACAGGTGTTCATAGGTACTTTGTCTGTACACTTAAGTACATGTGTTCATGTCTATTCTGTATGTATGCATAAGTACAGGTGTTCATGAATATTCTGTCTGTACACTTAAGTACAGGTGTTCATGTGTATTCTGTCTGTTTACATAAGTACATGTGTTCATGTGTATTATGTCTGTACACATAAGTACAGGTGTTCATATGTACTTTGTCTGTACACTTAAGTACATGTGTTCATGTATATTCTGTATGTACACATAAGTACAGGTGTTCATGAGTATTCTGTCTGTACACATAAGTATAGGTGTTCATGAGTATTATGTCTGTACACATAAGTACATGTGTTCATGTGTATTCTGTCTACACACATAAGTACATGTGTTCATGTATATTCTGTCTGTACACATAAGTACATGTGTTCATGTATATTCTGTCTGTACACATAAGTACAGGTGTTCATGTATATTCTGTCAGTACACATAAGTACAGGTGTTCATGAGTATTCTGTCTGTACACTTAAGTACATGTGTTCATGTCTATTCTGTATGTATGCATAAGTACAAGTGTTCATGAATATTCATTCTGTACACTTAAGAACAGGTGTTCATGTGTATTCTGTCTCTACATATAAGTACAGGTGTTTATGAATATTCTGTAAATTCTTACAAATTTCTTATACATGTACATGTATTCAAAATGGTATTTGTTATTGAACAGGTGCCTGTTAAAGAAGAAGAAATAGATAAATCTTTATGGGGAGAACTTGAGGAAGAATCTTCATCAGAGGAGGAGTCGTCAGAAGAGGAAGAGGAGGAGCTTCCTGATGAAACTGGTCTGATAACTCCTGGTCCAGAAGGGTAATTAAATAACATAGATGAATGTCATATATCAATGTAACTGGTCTGATAACTCCTGGTCCAGAAGGGTAATTAAATAACATAGCTGAATGTCATATATCAATGTAACTGGTCTGATAACTCCTGGTCTAGAAGGGTAATTAAATAACATAGCTGACTGTCATATATCAATAAAGCTGGTCTGATAACTCCTGGTCCAGAAGGGTAATTAAATAACATAGCTGACTGTCATATATCATTATTAGAAAGTTGAAATAACATATAAAAACCATACCAGTAGTGTAATGGTTACACATTTCAGTGCTGTAGATCGTGGGTTTGAGGACCAGTAGTGTAATGGTTACACATTTCAGTGCTGTAGATCGTGGGTTTTAGGACCAGTAGTGTAATAGTTACACATTTCAGTGCTGTAGATCGTGGGTTTGAGGACCAGTAGTGTAATGGTTACACATTTCAGTACTGTAGATCGTGGGTTTGAGGACCAGTTGGTTTATACCAAAGACAATGAAAACGTTATTTGCTGCTTCTGAGCTTAGCACACAGTAATAAGGAAAAACAGCAAAGACTGATTGGCTCGGAATGAGGATAATATGTGGGAGTGGAAAGACGTGGACTGTTGTTTCAGTGAACTACCACTATAAAAATCTATCTAAGCGTGTTGGTCTAGTACAAAGTGGACGTCATAATCATCTCATCCAATGTAGCTTATTTGTCAAAGTTTCTGATGTCACTATATTTTATTTTACAGGTTAGTTACACCAAGTGGTATAACATCAGTACCATTAGGTGTAGAAACACCTGACATGATAGAATTGAGGAAGAAGAGAATTGAAGATGCCATGGACCAAGGAGGAGAAACTCCAGCTTTATATACCATACTTCCAGAGAAGAAGGCAGGAGTTGGTGGAGCTATGATGGGATCTAGTCATATTTATGATATGACAGGGGTGAGTTACTTTATGATGGGATCTAGTCATATTTATGATATGACAGGGGTGAGTGACTTTATGATAGGATCTAGTCATATTTATAATATGACAGGAATGAGTGACTTTATAATGGGATCTAGTTATGTTTATGATATGACAGGGGTGAGTTACTTTATGATAGGATCTAGTCATATTTATGATATGACAGGAATGAGTGACTTTATGATAGGATCTAGTCATATTTATGATATGACAGGGGTGAGTTACTTTATGATGGGATCTAGTGATATTTATGATATGACAGGGGTGAGTGACTTATCTGACTTAGTTATTGTAGCTTTGATATGACAATTATATTTTTAAATTATGTCAAATTATGCATGTTTTAAACAAATCATCGTGTATAAAGAAGTATTATTTTTACAGAATCCTGATTAACATTGTTAAAAGGGGAGATAACTGTTGAGGAGACCAACTTTGTAGCCTTTGGGCTGTTTGCAATCCTCTATAAATAAATAAAGCATTAAATTAAACTGTTGAAAAGGGGGGAAATAATAGTTACAATGGAAATTAAATGTAAAACAATAGAGTCAAAGTGTAAAACTATTTTAATAATCAAATTTTAGCATCGATGTTTACAATATATGAACATTTGTTTAGGGGCATGTTAATTATTATTTTATGAAACAATGCTGAACTCATATAAAATTTACTTCATCGGAAAATAATTTGTTATACATCACTGCTTCAGGTACCTCCTGGTACAAAGAAAACAGATAAATTACCTACAGAGGGCATAGAAGTGGCCTTGAACCCTGAAGAATTGGACCTGGATACAGCAGCCATGCAGGCTAAGTATGACCAGACAATGAGAGAACAACAATCTCAAATAGAGAAAGAAGATCTCAGTGATATGGTGGCCGAACATGCTGCTAAGCAAAAGGTAATCAAATAATATTTCAAAATCAATAAAAAGTCAAACAAAGGAAAGATCTTGTTCAAGTAAACAGGTTGTTAGATGAACTGAATACATATAATACTCTAGTGGACATCCTGGCATTTAATAATTGAAGAAGGTGAAAACAGCATGTAACGGTAGGATTGTACCTCTATTGCAATGGAAAACTTTTATTTTATTTTCATAGCATAAAATAAACTTGTAGTATGTAATTTGAAGAAAATCAAAATAGAGATATGATTTAGTGTCAACTAGAACCTGAGGTGAATTTAATTACAATATTTAACTCCTGTCAATTAGATATAAAATAATTAATTAACATTGTTTATGTAGAATCCAGAGGATTATTCTTGGGTTCACCTACTATCATTTTCTTCATATCACAATCATTAATTGGTCAATCCATAAATATAAAAGAGTTATTGACTGTGATAATAAATTATGTTAAACAATGATTACACAGCTATCTCATATGTCAATTGTAATTGATATAGTTTAATATTACAGAATATCAGGTTTTTTGGCATGTGTAAAATTTAGCGATATTCAAAAGATATTGGTGATTTCTATTCTAGAAGACACTAAGGTATTGAGGTTACTGTTCGGTTGTTAAATAATCAATTGAATCAATAAAAATATATTCAAACATTAAATACATACACTAACATCATCAGAACAGTTACATTTACTATGAATACAACAAAACAATCTGAAAACTATTGAGTTGAGTTACAAACTATTACCAGTATTCTCAAGTATTACCAGTATTCTCAAGTATTGCCAGTATACTCAAGTATTACCAGTATACTCAAGTATTGCCAGTATACTCAAGTATTGCCAGTATACTCAAGTATTCCCACTATACTCAAGTATTCCCAGTATAATCAAGTATTGTCAGTATACTCAAGTATTACCAGTATACTCAAGTATTGCCAATATACTCAAGTATTCCCAGTATAATCATGTAGTACCACTATACTCAAGTATTGCGAGTATACTCAAGTATTACCACTATTCTCAATTATTACCAGTATACTCGAATATTACCAGTATACTCGAGTATTACCAGTATACTCAAGTATTACCACTATTCTCAATTATTACCAGTATACTCGAATAGTACCAGTATACTCGAGTATTACCAGTATACTCAGGTATTACCAGTATACTCAAGTTTTGTCAGTATACTCAAGAGGTGTAGCAACATATTTACAAAAGTTTTTTTTTTTTTTATTTATTTCAGAAACGAAAAAAACAACAAGACAGTGGAAAGTCATCCAAGAAGTACAAAGAATTCAAGTTTTAGTGACTATCAATGTTTTTATGTAAACCGTCAGTTTATTATCTATCATGTCATATTTCATTGTCATATTGTAATTAAATGATGTAAAATGGATTGACTTCCTGTTACTAGTGTTTAAGATGTATTTTATCACTCTAGTCTTGTCTCTTACGTTTCACATTTCTTATTAATCCAGTTTTAAGTAATAACTATGATTTCTATTCATCTTTTTTAAAGAAATGTTTGAAGATATCAAAGGATATTCAGAAGTTGACAGACAATACAATGATAATACAATGACAATGCAATGACAGACAATACAATGACAATGCAATGACAGACAATACAATGACAATAGAATGATAATAGAATGACAGACAATGCAATGACAGACAATACAATGACAATACAATGACAATAGAATGACAGACAATACAATGACAATACGAAAAAGGACAAAAAGACCAAAAATCGTCCACAAATCACTACACAGATAACTTTACCTCCAGTTTGTGGGAGGGCTCATGTCTTGTTTACTACACAGATAACTTTAACTCCAGTTTGTAGGAGGGCTCATGTCTTGTTTACTACACAGATAACTTTACCTCCAGTTTGTAGGAGGGCTTATGTCTTGTTTACTACACAGATAACTTTACCTCCAGTTTGTGGGAGGGCTCATGTCTTGTTTACTACACAGATAACTTTA
>MJUT01001866.1:364201-377362 GCA_002080005.1 Gigantidas platifrons | reverse complement strand
CATATGTACAGTATCTTCTAGACAATATATTTGCTAAGTTCATACTATTTTTATAAAATTCTATTCATTGGGTTTCAAGATGTTTAAAGGGTAAAAGTTAACGGACATACGAAGGACTACAAGTAATGGCTATATCTTCAATGCCAATATTCGGAGCAGGGGAACTAAAACTCTTTCTGCTAATAAAATGGAAGAATAAGTATTCCTTTGTGAAATGGGGGTGTATACCTTAAAGTGGTCAATGTGCTATTTGAAGATTTTTTTTAGATAGTATCCAGTCGTAATGATTTTTTTAGATAGTATCCAATCGTAATCACTTATAATTAGATTAAAGGATTTGATTATCAGGTGATTGTATAATAATACATAAATAATGTAATTGGATTAATGATCAGACTGAATGAAAAATTAAGACAGTCTACAGTGGCGTAATGATGTGGAAGCACAAAATTAGGGCGAGGGGTCTGGGGGCCGTAAGAGGCCCCCAGTGGGTCCAGGGCAAAGCCCTGGTAGGGGGTCCAGGGGGCTAAGCCCCCTGGAAGCTCTGAGATTTTAGGAAATAGGCACTGAATTTGAAATAACAAAGTTGGTTGGATTTTGTTGGTAAGTTCAAAAGTTTTGCTTCAAACTAAAAAAAAAAACGTGTCATATTTTCATGTTACGAAGAGAATATATATCCGGTCGAAAGTACAAATGCAATCAAAGTCGAGCCTGGACCTAAATCGCCATCAAATATGATGAAAATATAAAGTGCACAAATTCGATATGTGTACAGTAATTGTGCAAAGTTTGAATAATGAGGAATGAGAATTATTGGAGTTTAAGATTACACAAATTATGTAACCGTAAGTGTTGTGAACGGACGAACAGACGGAGCGGGAAGACCACTAGACTTGTTGCTGTTGCGGACGGACGGACGGGCGGAGTGGAGCGGTTCCTAGACCTGCTATCGCCGTTGGCGACGCAGGTAATTATTTCTACAATCCATGTCGTCATTCTAACAAATAATCCATGACGTTGTAATGTTTACAGAGTACAATGATATCTATTTGTTTTTGACGAAATCTACGTTATATTTTGTACTTTTTGGGTTTCCATTTTACGTAAAAATCGTACCACAATATTCAAAGGAAATTTGCAACAGTTACTGTCTTATGAGTTTAAGCATAGAACTCGTTTGTGACAAAACATCCAAACAGGAACTTCCATTTATGAGAGAGAGGAATATCTAAGTAAAAGATAGCTATGCATCCGACAAAGGCATTAGTCAAGTTTGCATAAACAGTAGGCGGGACAAGCACAAACAGCAAAAAATACAAGGAAACAATACTATACTAAAACTTTGGATATCCGCAAACTCCTATAAAACTGCGAGTTTATATTAGGTGCACCGAAATGATGAGCATGTCCTGCTTTGCATACGACACCCGTCATATTATATCCAGTAGTCGAAGCCGGTGATACGTCAGTATATGAGACAAAAATAGCAGATTTGATTTTCTATCAAAGGATACGGACACCCAGTAATGTCAGAATAATTTAGTCATAGTTTTTCTCCGAGTTTTATAAAACTTATGTAGCTGGAATTGGATAATTTTGAAATTGTCAACTATATTTTCTTTAATAAGTTCTTCTAGATCTAGAAGGTTTATATTAATTTTTTCTCTATTTGAGAGATCAGTTTGTTTAGACTGACTCTTAAAGAAATTCAGACATTATTAGTGTCCATATGGAGAGCACCTTCATGTATAATTTAATGCACTCTATGATATTAATAGAATCTGTGTGTAAGTTTATCTACAGTTATGATATCAATTTGTTACACAGGTCTGGATGCACTCACTGAAACCTTTTATTAATAGTTCTATGTGTTAATTTGATTTCTTTGTTTTTAATTTTATAATCCCCTTCCCTGCGAATTTAACCCTATTGATCAATACGTCTTATTTAAAGATCAATGTACCTGAATGGGAATTTAAACTGGGCAGCTTTATCCCACATTTGGGATAACAACTGAAGTTTAACTGCATCACTTTGGAGATCATCCTGCGACAATTTGGCAACATCTAGGTACGCAAGTTTACAGGCAGAATCTGACGGGCTTCTATGACGCTCTCCACTTTTTCCGGGCTTGAATTTTCAGAAGCCGAAGGGCCTGCTTTCGGTTCGAAAAAGGAACTTATCTTTCTTTGCATTGTTGTTCAGTCACTCAGTTACCATTCTCAATCCAGAGTTGTCGTTCCTGCTACGCTACACAACATCTCTGTCAACGCCCAATTTACAAGATTTTTGTAAAATTTAGAAACAGTAAAAAAATGTACTTAAAATTCTTTTAATTATTGTACATATCAATAAAGATGAAAATAAATCACTCATTTTAAATCAATTCTCTCTTTAAAATGGTTTGTGATTGTTTTTAATTTTTACCTCCGCAAAATAGTTCTCCAAGAAGTGGGTGGAAAATAAATTTTTAAGAGAGAATTGATTTGAAATGAGTGATTTATTTTCATCTTTATTGATATTTACAATAATTAAAACAATTTTAAATAAATTTTGTTTTACTGTTTCTACATTTTACAAGAATCTTGTAAAATGAGCGTTGACAGAGATGTTGTGTAGCGTAGCAGGAACGACAACTCTGGATAGAGAATGACTCAGTTTCATCACTCAATGTAAACAAAAACCTTAAGGGGCCGGAGTAGAGTAGTATCAGTTCCGCAGCTAAATTCAAACGGTATACTATAACGTGAATATTGTTTAACGTACTTTTCCACGACGTAAAAAATAACACACTAACAATACACAAACTGTATACACACGATTCTTCTATATCTATATTTGTTCTCTGTTGTCGTCCTCTCTCTCTCTCTCTCTCTTTCTTTTTTTCTTTTTTTTTTGGTCGAAATGATGTGGAAGCACGTGCTTCCGTGCCTCTGCGTAGCTACGCCACTGCAAATATTTTGATATCATATCGGTGGATTTAAATTATTTATTATCTGCCAAATCGTAATTTTTTGTTACCCATAAAAACTATCAGATATGTTTGATGCCTTAATAAAATGTGTTTCTATAACTTATAAATGTTATGAAATTTACGCGCATCAGGGAAAAATCGTGCAACTGCTCGTGTTTTGAGATCAATCAAGAAATGGATGCCATCTTATTAATTATCGACATTGCTTAAAAGATAACATCAGAGGTGTGACCTTTGATCTCGATTTATTAAAAATCGGGTCATATTATCAACTGACGACCTGCTTATAATTAAAGTTCTTTTAATTATCTTTCCAGTGACATACATGTACAATACAAGTTTGTGTTCGGTGGGTGCTTTTAAAGTCACAAATTTTGGCATCTCGCCGCTTGACTATTAGCATTTGTGTTGTGTAATGATATGTGTTGTGTATGGTCTAGTATAGTTGTTGTACAGAGGTAATTTTAATACGTTGTCTGGGAGGCTTTAACAATATAATATAAATAAAATAAATACAAATGTATTTAGTCATTCTTTGTATTGTCAATGCAAATACCAAAAATCATAACACATGGGGCCGTTGTGGTCGTGATCGTGGTAGTTGGATTTACAACTACATGTGCAAGCAATGCCTATCACCACTAAAGTTTTAAGTTCGAACCCCGTTCATGACGAGGTGTACTCGACAGCATTATCTGATAAATTTTGTCAGTGACTTGCAACAGGTCGGTGGCTTTCTCCTGGTACTTCAATTTCCTCCACCAATAAAAAGCTGACCGCCACGATATAACTGAAATATTGTTGAAAGTGGCGTTAAACACCATTAACCAAACCAAACCTAATACGTGTGCAATGCTGTATTATGAATATTTGTCACCATTGTGTAATAGATGATTTTAATGGAGAAAACACCCAAACTGTAGATTTTTAGTCCGGTACTTTTCTTATGCATGACTTATCACCGGGTTTGTAAAAAGAGTAACACGACGGATCCCACATGTGGAGCAGGAACTGTCTACCCTTCCGGAGCACCTCAGTTCACCGCGTTTTGAGCGGGGTTCCGCTTGCTCGAGCTTTAGTTTTCTGAGTAATGTTTTGTAGTGAGTTCTTTGTTCTTTTGTCCTTTTTTTCTTTTGACCATTGTGTTGTCTTCTTCAACATACGTCTTGTGAGTACCTCTTTGGTATCTTCAAACTTTTCTTAAACAAAATTAACGAGAACCGTAAGAATGGTAAGGGTCTAGTTAATAGACAAATTGATGTATCCTCTCTTACTAAATACACAAAAAAAAACGCTCATTCAGAATTAGACTGATTTTATGATGGACAACACCTAGTGATGCCAAAATTATTTTGTAGTATTAAAATTTTTGTAGTACGAATAAATGCCACGAAAGGTGAGGGTCTCACAAGGTTCATCGTCCGAAAAAAAAACACGTTCAAACAAGGGTTGTTATTATTAACCACTTTAAAATTCGATCATAATAAGAAATGCAATATTAGACATTAAAAGAATAGCTTACTGGCAGTAAAATACAAAGCTTCCTGAAAGCCTGTTTACGACAGGATGATATATGTATGTACTTTAGTACTATAAAGTGTGTGACAAACATTTTTTTTTCTAAACTATGCGACACCATTTAGAGACCCTCACAAGTGAGTGGTGGTATATTGTTTAACGCCACTTTCAACAATATTTCAGCTACATCGTATTGCAAGTCACTGACAATCTTTATCAGTGACCTGCGGCAAGTCGGTGATATTTTCAGGGTATTCCGGGTTTTTTCCACCAACAAAACTGACCGCCACGATATAACTGAAATATTGTTGAAAGTGACGTTCAACACCATAATCCCCCTCACAAATGAGAAGGAAAAAAAAGAGCTCATCCTTTTACATAGGAAACAACAGCAGCAAGTGATATATATAGAAAGAAAAATAAGCCACAGATTGCGTCCGGAGATTTGTCCGATTCGTCGGAAAAGGAGGCACATATTCTGCTTATGGTTATTAACATAAATATAGGCACGAGAACTAACATAATGTTACGTATGCTAAATATACACCGTAGCCGTCTTAAAACAGTCAGTTTTTGTTCCTTTGGAACGTGTAGGAATATGTTTTCCTTTGATTCCATTCTTACTTCGCCGAATCGGAAAAAATGCAAGTCTTTCCAAGATCGGAGTTTTCCTGGTGAAAATGAAAACTGTTTTGTACAAATGTTCTTATTATGAATAGTCGCTTGTAAGGACTCGACATTTTTCTTGTATTGTGCGTAGCATTCGAGAAGTTCGAGACTCATGTCATCTTCTTGAAGATCTTCGAGGAATCGACAAGCAGATTGGGCTTTTTCGACATAATTATCCAACAATTTCTTATAACTTTCCATGGATGATAGATTCTCTTGTTCTACAATTGACATAAACTTTATTTTTAGTTCTGCTGTTTGGTCTATCAGATTCGTTAGATCACGTGCTTGTTTTCTGACCTCTTTGATGACGTCGGTCGTATTTTGTTTTGCGTCCGTCGACATTTTTTCTAATTCATTGCTAGTTTTCCGAACGGTTCTCACAGTCGTATTTAACGAGTCCATTTCTTTCTGTAAAAATTCCTTTGCTTGTTCAAGTTTTTTACCAAGAGTGCACGTATTATGAGATTTGTGAGTTTGTAGAATACAGTCTATGCAGACTGCACAGTTGCATGTGCAACAATACATGTTTAGTACATGTTCTGCGTGTGATACGCATTGTTTCTGTGAAGACATGCCTGTTCCCATGTTTCCAGTTTCAATCCGCATGATATTGACAGTTCCTCCAGGATCATGTTTAAAGAGTTTGTGTTCATGTATACAAAATTTGCATATGTCAATATCACAGTCAACACACCTATATTGCGAAACCAGCCAATCACGTTCACAGACGTTGCACGTGCTAAAATATGGTTTTGAACCGAGTTCATCTTGAATACAGTTGATGTAAAAGTTGGGAGGAAAATCTTTTATACCTCCCCTAGGAACACATATATCAGACCGGCATTGAGGACATCGGAATAGTCTCCCAGATTGTGAAGAATGCCGAACAAAGTCTTGAAGACATTGGAAGCAGACAGAATGATGGCATGGTAGAATTCTTGGATCGTTGTATTCGTCCATACATATTGGACATTGAAGAATCCGTTCTCTCAATCGCTCAATTTTGTCGTCCTCCATGATTACGTTGCTGAAATAAAAAATACATTGATGAAAAAATCATGAAAAAAATTGTAGGCTGCATGTAGTTAAAAACTGCTAATACATGTATATATATATATACAATGTATGTATATACACCGAATAGACGTAGTCGAACGGTGTTACTACAGTCCACAGGCACTCGACGTTTAATGAATGAAATGTAGGGTCAATATGGGGAAAAAACAGTATAACAGTGACACTATTTTTTCCCCATATTGACCTTGCATTTTATTCACTGAACGTCGAGTGCCTGTGCTACAGTATACATGTAGTTGGCTTTTCCGTTATATTTTTATCTAGTTTGTCGTGAATATACTACAAACAAAATGTGTTCCAAAAAACTAGAATTTATATTTTTAGGTGCAATGTACCGGTAAACATTTGTTTATATAGTTGTCAGCAGAAAACTGAGGTCCATTTCCATACTATAAATAAGAAACCTCTGAATAAAACATAATTTATCACAGAATATTACGTATTCACAACGTTTTAGTTTGGTCACGTATGTTTGTCCCTTGCCAAGTGTAACTGTTTGACCCTCAGGAATTTACCTTAAAAAAATGTCCCTCTGAAGATAACAGTATAACTTGTATATAGAATGAGTCATTGTTGTTTAACGCCAACTCAGCAATTTTTCAGCTATATCATGGCGAGAGCAAGTTAATTTTTAATGAAATGATGATGAGGTCCGCTTTGTGATAGATCAACACGCTTAGTTGAGTTTTTATTATGCTAGTTCACTGAAACAACAGTCCGCTGATAGACATGTCGCTCCACTCGGACACATTATCCTGATTCCGCGCCAACCAATCTTTGCTCTTCTTCCTTAATGCTGCGTGCTTAGCGGAGAAGCAACACATACCAATTTTATAGTCTTTGGTTTGACCCAACCGGGGCTCGAACCCACGATCTAACGCACTCGAGGCGAGCACGCCTAACCATTACACCATCAATGCTAACTTGAAAATAATGGTGAATGTTTAGGTATTCAAGTTGATCGTATCTCATGTTTTTGTAGAATGATAATAAATTTATATACAAAATGTAGCAAAATTGCACATCAGTCAGTTCTTCTATTTTACATGTAATCACTGCATTAAATTTCGAAAACCATCGTTACCATAGTAATTATATATTTTATGATACTCCAAATAATCTTATCTATACAGCTTGCATATGCTGGTCTTATATTCTAATAAGGGAATAGGACCGGCATATGCACTTTGAAATATTGTTGAAAGTGGCGTTAAACACCATGCCCCCCCTTTTTTTTTGCAGGCCTGAATTACCATAAGAATGTATAATGGACACGAACACGATAAATACAACGTAAACTGTAAAGGAGAAAGAGATGAAATAATAAAGAAATGTTAGTGAAAATAAATATGTAAACAGAAAGTTAAAAAAGGGCGTAATTCCGTGCCACAAGTGCCTGTGGAAATGTTAAATAAACCGTATACGATTCATTTACATATACTCGCCTTATACATGAAGAAGCCTAGACAACAATCGTATATCATTAAATTGTCATTATCGAGGTCATTGATGGCAGATATATATGCGTTAAGTAAACATTCTTCAAATATTTCAAGATATTTTATCTGATTTTGTCTATTTTCTTTTTGTTTTTTGAAAAGAACGGCTAAATATAAATTTACTGTGGTTGGAGAAAAATAAACATTATTACTAAAAGTATTTATATAAAATATAAACTCTTTTGTATATTGATATGGCCCCCTAATATGGTTTTAATACTGTCACTTGAGGAATCTCAGTCATGGAATTTAAAATTTATATTCCCTTTATTAGACATAAAATGCAGACAACAGGTGAATGAAAAGTTACGATCCGATGTGAAGGGGGTACAGATTGGTATCGTAACTGGGTACTTGGGTTACATTTAATAAGTCCAAACACATATTTCGGTAACATGGTGTATATAATGTCTATTTAATAAGGTAGTCTGTGTATCTTGGCGAAAAAATGAAGTAAACGTTATACATGGTATTAGATTAACCTTTCAAGTATACTATTAGATGAAAATAATGTGGCTATGATTGAATATGAAAGAAATGTAGATAAAACTGACACATTAAAAATAATTGCCAAAAAAAGGGGGGACAAAGGACGATTACATTTTGTACATAGTAACAAAATAATTAACCTTGAAGAACGGTATGTTTGATGGTGTTTAACGCCACTTTCAACAATATTACAGTTATATCGTGGGGGTCAGTTTTATTGGTGGAGGCAACCGGAGAAAACCACCGACCTGTCGCCTTGAAATAAGGATCGAATTTGATATCTTGAATAATTTTATCATTAATAATGGGGGAAACTTACATTTGCCAACAGTGGAGCTTTATCAGGTATTATGTTTTAAAATAATATTTTCAATGTTGTATTAATTCATTATACTGGTACCCGATCACCCAGTCTTAATGTCAAATGTCAAAATCTTCTCAGTTACCTATTTATTGGAATATTTAAATCTATGTTCACAAAGAAAATATAAAGTACACGTAATACATTACTTACCCATCAACGGACTTCCATTACACTAACATATTGATTGTGTACTTGTTGTCATTGTGTGTATTACATTCTGCAATTATATATTCCGTTCATTCACATTTTAAAAATAAATCATAATCCCGCTCTTTTGTTCCACAACGGTTGACCCGAATTTAATATATATTAAAAAAAGATGACATATAACGATATTTAGAAATACAACGCAGAATTATATTCCCTTGGGCCTACCTATCCTTTGTGTGTTTCACTTTCCATTTATCAAAGTCAGTACATCGTTTGTATAGATATATTCACTCGGCAATGACTCATGTAACTTGCAAATGTAATAAATAAACAATTTAAAATAAAAAATAAAATCATTCACATATTATACAAGTGTATAATACACAATCACAGACACTTAAAAGTATTGCACTGATAGAAATAGTATTGTGGTATTTCATTGATTTAATACAAGGTACAATAAGGGACAGTCAGAACGGCTTAATTGTATTAAAATCTGTTCATATTTTTCATAGTCTCAATATTATGTAGCAAACGAAATGTAAAGTTTTGCATTAGTTTCTTGCGGTTGAACCTCTGTGTGAGTGATATAGACTCATTCTTCCGCAACCACGACCATCATTACAGTCGTCGATAATAAACGGTATCCAGTACTAACTAGCTTACTCCTTTGAATACTTTTTCATTTTGTCTGCACGGTATAACTATTTTCGCCGGAATATCATCTTCATAGAGACCATCGATATCAATGACTACATGAATAAAAATAAGATATGGAGCTACAAAGTTTGTATGTCGCCATGAAAACAAGTTTTATATTCCTGTAAATAACCAGCACATTTACATGTACCACTTTAATGAACAAAAACACTGTTTTAATAAGTATTGACCCTGATTCTTTCATTTAAAAAAAAAGACGACCATTATCACTAAACAACAAAAATTAAAGTTTTCCGTTGTGTCCAAAACTGTAAAATCTAGAGGTGGTTTATCCTACGGGTGCGACAGCGATGCAACGGATTTGTCATGTCGCTTTCAACATTGCTACACCATCGCAGCGTCAACGCACGTCATCGCTGACCATCGCTAGCGAAAATTTTCGTCGCAAAGATCATCGCTAGCTATCGGCAGCAGAGTTGAAATTATCTTAACTTTCTAGCGATATCGCTACCGTCGCTGAGTAATTGCCACTGAAATCATAAAAACATATCAAATAACTTCGCAATACGAACTAAAAACGATAGAAGCGACGGGACAAAAAAAGCAATGATTTCGCAATTTAGTATCGCTTCTCCATCATCACAACAATGTTATTGCTCGTCGCATCGCTGTCGCACCCGGAGTATAGTCATTGAAATATACTCGAAAACATCAACATCATCTGGGAAAACAGTGCAAGCTTAGGTGGAAATATGTTTAGTAAACTGACGGAAATAATTATCAAAATTACATTTATGATCAGCTGGACTTTTCGTTATATGCTTATTCAAGTCTTAAAAATAGTATTGCATTAATATTGTTACTAAGCATACAAAATAGGATATGTCTTCAATAAGTCCAAAGCGTAGGCCTACTTGAATTGTTAATCCATAAATCTATATTTAGTAGCAATTTAAATAACTTCAAATTCACCTTTTATAAATTAAAGTAAACAAAAAATATAAGAATCATACGTGACGGAACCTAATTTACGATATAAACTAGTAATAATTTGCAGTATTCACTCAGGAAAAATATATTGGTTTTTAATGGCCAGTACAGTGATCACTTTCCTGGTGGCAATCTTTTACATTTGTAATTCGTTTTTCTTGACATCATTTTCGGGGGTTGGTTCCCTGCAATTGTCTCAGTTCCGTGAGAATGAGTCGATACAAGGATTCCATATTTTTTTGTCTTATTAGATCAATTTTATTTAATTTGCACCAATTTTTTCTTTAAAATAAAATTTCATATTTAAGGATTGATCTCAATTTTTTTTTTTTCGGTTCATGAAGAAATAAACTCAAAAATGTGGTACACACTGGGTAACCCGCGAAGCAATAAAAAAAGTGGCGTATTTACACTGTAAATAAAAAGGGGGTCTTGAATGGAATATCTTTGTTGGCAGACGAATATCTTTTAACTTCCCGAAGTATTTCTTCGCTCACAACTTTTTTGAATTTGTAAGTGTTTTTTTTTTTTGTCAACCAAAATCTCATATTTTGATCATGAGTATACTAGTGACCAAAGAGCATTCTAGCTATGCTGATATTTTAAGGGTTCCATGGCACAATCTCAAAATAAAAATCAAAAGAACCCTACAGTGGGTGGCCTAAAGTATTCGACGAATCGTCACCCTCGATTTTACGCTATATATTTCATATAAAACCACATTTTTCAAAATTTTTTTATTGTGAAGTCATTTCTAACCGGATTTTGATTATTTTTGCACCAGAAAAAACACTATTTCAAGATTATTTTAGCATCATTTTCCGTTAGATTGCCTTTATTTTCTTATGATTTAAAGACAATTTTTGTTTTCTGACGTCAAATTTGCTAATAAAATCGGAAAATTCGACATTTGTGATTAAATCACCAGTAGCCTAAACAAAACCATGCAGACAAAAATGACTATTAGATAAACAAATAAAATTCAAAGACTTCTGCGTGTCTTGAAATAAATTTCATAAAAATCTGCCCAGAGCTAGATAGCTTTAATTTTTTTTATGTGGTTTTATATGAAATATATAGTAAAAAATCGAAGGTGGCGAATACTTTTTGCACTACTCTGTATCCATGAAAAACCTGTGTCTGCAACAGTTTTACCCAACAATTTAGACACTGAGACTAAAACCTCCGACTGTACCCCTAATAAATTTTTAAAAAAAACTATAAAAAAAAAGTACTTGAAAAAAATAATACATTCCCTTCTCATGCCTCTCCCTCCAAACATTATAGGGATTCGTCCTTCAAACAGGTTGTGCCTGTCTCATATTAAATGTAATAATAATAATAATAAACTTTATTTCAAGAGGGTAACAAATGTACAAAGGGGTGAAACATAACCTGTCCATTTTGCTGTCAGTTGTGGAATTGTCCCATCTTGCATTTTAAAATAGACCATGACTGATTATTAGCGTTGTGTATATGACCATTTATATTGTATACCCCATAGGTGACCCTGTAAATTTTAATTTTATGTCCCTTTGTACTGGAAAAAAGAAATAACAGAGAGCAAAAGAAACGATAACAGTTGAAAATCGAACACCAGTTGAGCAAGGGGAGATAACTCTAGACCGGCGATCACAGATTAACAAGTTCAGTTATTTTAGTATTAAAACATAACCAGATCTCTGCTGTATTCGGACAGGTGGTACGTCAGTCATACGTTCGCACATAGGTTGCTTATTTTGCACTTTCTCTAGCCTTTTCTCTTCTAAATCAGATATGAACGATACAAAAAATTGGGGCAAGTTAGAATAAAATTATTTAAATGTATTTTAAGTGTAGTCCACAGCCACGAGTATGGTGCACTGCACGTGCGATATGAGATTTTTTATTTTCTTATCCACACATCCTGGCATTTGATAATCGAAGGAGGTGAAGCCAACAGGTATCCTCAGGATTGTGTGTTTATTTCAATGTAAAATTTGGATTATATTACATTAGTTTAATTTAAAACAAACTTGTCATATACTGGGTTTACCCCATTCCGATGGTCTTACGGAAACATACCTTGTAAAAAAGACGATACCTATCGTTTGAATGAATCTGTATTCATACAAACATATTATGCTATGAACTAATAAAAAATAATAATATCCTTTTAAAACAGGAGTTTTAACCTTGTGTTCAAGTCATCGATTGTTGACAGTTCTCCGATGGGACCTTTTTTGACCTTAACCTCGTTTCGAAGTACTGGGAATTCCCTGTTATGGAGAGCCATTGGGGCTAATATGCTTGACTGCTTTGGCGGGTTATTTATATCAGATATATTTGAACCAAATAAAAGAATTTTTTATTATTTTAAAAATTCTGTATAGCACACTTAGATAGAAAAAAGATATGATTGCATAAAATGTAAAAAAACAACAATTGATTTTTATTTAATTGTTTGGGATTAAATTTTATGCACTTTTTGGCAATTTTCATTTTAAATTTCACATATTTTAAGATTTGGAAGAAACATATGATGGTATAATTCCAAAAAACAACACTTGATCTTTTTTTCTAACGTTGTTCACTCATGCCGTATATAGCTTTAACTCCGGTCGTATTATTGAAAAACAACACAGTCTCATAATTGTTAATATGCTTTTCCATAGTTTTTTCCTGCGCACAGCCGTAAGTGCAACTTTATTGTCATTGGTAACTAGGAAGCTGGATAGCAGACGAACATAAAACAGTTTTCACATGTTCAATAAACGATATCTAAGTTG
>MJUT01001866.1:330258-360265 GCA_002080005.1 Gigantidas platifrons | reverse complement strand
ATATATATATGGTCTCGTAATGTAATTTTGATAATAAGGAATTTTCGATAGCTATTTTTATTTGCAAATGCACGTCACACGCGACTACACTTCCGGAATATATTTCCTAAAAAGTAAAATTAGATTGACAAAAAAAGGTCCAAACCAATAAATGTTTACAAACAATACCTTCCAAGAAAATAAGTACTCTTTTTATCCTAACCCTGCATATTTTCAGCCATTTTACTAGAACTTTTAATCTGCATCAAGTATATTGATTATATTTAACTCTGGTAACTTGAATCTTAACTAGCTCATCTGCAGAGTGTGCACTGCCGATTAATGTGTGGGTAAAATTCTGATCACAAGACACTCAGTGATGGAAGTTTAAATTTTGAGGCTCTAAGTCTAAAGGAGTTATCGATTTCTCCTGGCATCCTTGTACTACACAAATCATGTGACATTCAGAAAAGTATGGATCCGATTGTAAACAAACAAAGACTTAACCTATTACTGACAAACTTTATTACATAATGTTGTATCGAGTTCACCTCGCCATGAACAGGGTTCGAGCTCACAACTTTAGTGGTGATAGGCACCAATAGCAGAGGTAGTTGTAAATCCAACTACTATACAATCATGACCACAATGGCATAATACACTGTATTAATAATACTGATAAATACAAAAATGAAGCTGTTTGTGATACTCACATATCCTCGTGTATCAAAAATTATTTCTTTTGAATAAAAATTTAGTTTTTTTCTTTCAGACTGAAAAGTTAATTAAACTAAGGACTAGTAGCAGATGGGTCTTACATGACAGATATGATACCAAATCAACAACGTGTCTTCTGAATGGTATTCTTACATCGTCATGGCAATACAAATACTTATTGACAAGGTGTTTTCATTGTTAGGAATTTTCAAATATTCCAGGTCTTGGTTGTGTTTTTTTATTTTAATAATTATTAAAGAAGCTGCTGCTTCTAATGGAGACAGATCATACATTTTTCTGAAGTGTGTCAGTAACTGTGGAAACGCTAACTGTACCAACCAATCAAATTTTGTCTCACTACAGCCGTGGTATCTATGGTTATTTCAATGGTCGTGTAAAGACGAATGTCGTTATCAGTGTATGTGGAAGACTGTCGATGCTTTTAAAAAGGACCACATTGGTGTACCACAATTCTATGGAAAGGTAGGTTATTATTTAATGTCAATAAACAAAAAATGGGGGATGGGGTGGGGAGGGGGGTTAGGGATTATGGTGTTTAATGCCACTTTCAACAATATTTCAGTTATATCGTGGTGATCAGTTTTATTGGTAGAGGAAGCCAGAGTAGCTGGAGAAAATCTCTAACCTGTCACAAGTCAATGTTTTGGGTTTGCTACTTTCAACAATATAACACTACATCAGTGGTGTAATGGTTAGTGTGTTCACCTCAAATGCTGTGGATCCTGGGTTTGACCCCCTGACAGATCAAATCAAAGAACATAAAATTGGTATTGGTTGATACTCCTCTAAGCACACAGTATTAAGAAATAAGAGCAAAAACAGGTTTACTTGAAATCAGGATTATGTGTCAGAGAGAAGCAACATGTCTACCTGCGAACTATTGTTTAAGTGAGGTAGCATTATAAAAATATAACTAAGCGTGTTGATCTAGTGCAAGCGGACATCATTACCATCTCGTCAAATATAACTTGTTCTTGCCATGATATAGCTGAAAAATTGTTCATTTGCAAATAATGTAATGTTATTTTGGAGGTGCCAGAGTCCACTTGTTTCTGAAATGACAATTAATTGTTTTCAAGAAAACATTTTTTTATATTTAACATGATTTTTATTGTTTGCAGTGGCCATTTGTTAGATTTTTAGGAATACAAGAGCCAGCGTCAGTGTTGTTCTCTATAATGAATGGGTTATGGCACCTGCGTATCTTGACGTACAGAAAGTTAGTTCCAACCAAAATACCTATGTATTATATTTGGCATGTTTATGCATTGGTAGGTATTCAGATAATAACTCGTTAAACACCAATCAATCAATCAATCAATCTGGTAAAAATAAAAAGAAATATTAGTTGATGTTAAATTAATCTCCCTTAGGCCATAATGTGTTGTGAGTTTTAACATGGGTTGGCAGGATAAAATATACTAATATCCTGCCATTCCATGTTAAAGCTCACAACACATTATGGCTTCCATGAATTATTTCTTAATTAGTTTAAAAGAAAAGTATATTTTTTCATGCACCTGAGATCAAAGAAATATTTCTCATTTGACAGGTGATAAAGTTTGTTAAGTGACTTGCAGCATGTCAGTGATATTCTCCGGGTACTCCAGTTTCCTCCACCAATAAAACTGATGCCACGATATAACTGAAATATTGTTGAAAGTAGTGTTAAACACCATAAACCTAACCATTATTTAACAGTACCTGTAGTTTAGATTATGGTAAACAGAATAAAATGACCTGCATAGACTGCAAGTCTACCTAAAAGATTTTCGGAAAAATCAGACAAACATGTAGTACATATCACATTGATCTGAATTTGCATCATTTCATTTTTTGTTGTTTTTTTTTGTTTGCTATTTTACTTGCATTATTTATAAAGTAGAATTTTTCAAAGGGAAGATCCCTGAATGTCTTAACTAACACAAACTTGAAACTTGTTAACGAAGAATTGAAACAGGTGCAGCTATTTACCATGTTAACAAATTTGTTGAGAGATTAACAGGAATTTCAGAAATATATAAACAATATACGTACATTGTTGGAAAAAATTGAATTTATTTGTTTGAGCTTTAGAAACAGTTATTCCATGTTGTGCCCAGTTGCACCATCTTTTGTCCAGTTGTTCCGTTTTTTGACCAGTTGCTCGATTCTTCCATACCGTGGAATCCCTCAGTATATGATGATGTGTTGTAATCTTTTTGACAGATAGGCTTTAATGCCTGGTTTTGGTCCACAGTTTTTCATACTAAAGATACAGACTTTACAGAGGTAAATATAAATACAGTATAACTTGTCTAAACCAAACCATAAGATACAGACTTTACAGAGGTAAATATAAATACAGTATAACTTGTCTAAACCAAACCTTCTTGGGATCAACTTTTATTGTGTTCAGATTTATATAGGTTATTCTAACATGACCTCCTTCTTTCGCTTTGTTAACAAACGAGCGAGTTATCCATTCAGTATAATCTCATTAGCACATGCGCCGGTGAATGTGACTGACTTTTCCATTTGCAGCATAAATTGTAACCCGCATAATGCCGATAGAGGGCACAATATTATTCGAGTTACATGAAATTGTGTGCGACATTTTCCGCAAGCATAAATATAAATTACCGTCTTCCAATCAAAGTATACTACCGTATTTGTACTCTTAGACATATCGGAATCAAAATAAATCATGGAAGCCAGAATGTGTTTTGAGTTTTAACATGGATTGGTGGATATTAATAAATTTTATCTGCCAATCCATGTTAAAACTTCAAACACGTTTTGGCTTCCATGATTTATTTCTTAATTGAACACAGGGTGTCAAGTCCCTATAAAATCCTATAATTTCCTTTAAATTTGGAGATTCCTATATTTCCCTATTATTCTTTAAAACCCATATAAAGCACTATATATATATATATATAAAAATATCATTGAAAAAAATGTTGTCATAAAAATAATACTCTGCTCATATAAAACAACTGCATGAATCATAAAATTTTCCATTTTATACAAGTACAGTTTATATGTTTAATAATATTAAATGCTGTTTCTGGAAAAGTACCTCATAGCTGTATTCTAAAGTTTATATTTTGTTTGTAGCCTTTTAAGTATTATGTACAATGATTCACTCTCATGTTAATACATAAATTGTCAGATTTCCAGGGTTAAAGAATGGATTTTCAACACAAATTATATACTAGAAACCCTATATATTCATATATATTTCTTCCAAAATCCCTATATTTACCCTATAAATTAAACAAAAAATTCATATAATCCTATACATGTATTTTTGAGACCAAGAGTGGCTTGACACCCTGTGAACAAATAAACAAAGTAACCTACATTGTGACTATTTAAATAAAATTTAGATATCAAATTTAGTGTGCACCACACATTTCTGGAAAAGCCTTCAAAAATTGTTGCTTCTCTGCATAGCATGAAGAATTAAGGAGTAAAAGCAAAGACTGATTGGATCAGAATCATGATAATGTGTCCTTGATTGGATCAGAATCATGATAATGTGTCCTTAGTGAAGTGACATTTCTACCCACAATGCAAAATTTACCAATAACAATGCACAGTATTTGTCAATTAGAAAAAATGCATTTAAAAGTTTAAATCTGAATAAAAGACTGTTTCTATTGAAGCCAGTCTTAAGGCTATGAAAATCACAATTGTCTAGAAATTTCTGAAAACTTTTTGTATTTTCTTTATGGACTATATGCTATCCAGAATGAAATTCCTTAGCTGAAGCATCAATATTGTGACAATAAGCAAACAGAAATAGATAAATGTTAGAGAATACTGAAGGAGCAATCAGAAATGAACAATCCAGAGAAACCGGCAACATAGGGTACACAAGATGAAGAAATACAAAACAAAAACAATCCAGAGAAACTGGCAACATAGGGTACACAAGATGAAGAAATACAAAACAAAATCACAACACAATATGTATTGGACACCACTATATATGCAAGCAAGCACAGACATGAGCACTCCTACAAACAACTGAAGGTAAAGACGAACCGAACATTATTTTTATGCAGAAATCGTAAGGGACATAACAACACAGAAATAAGAACGTACAGACACAATTGACAAAAAATCCATTCCATGAAGCATGGTTTAAAGACATCAAACTTTACTGTAATTGTAATTGTAATTATGATTGTAAAATTGCCTTTCCTTTCAGAAAATGGATTATTTTTGTGCCTTTTCATTAGTACTTAGTAATTTGTATGCTGTTTTATGTCGGTAAGTTGTTCATAATATTTTTGAATTTTTATTATCATTTCAATGTCATAAATACTTTACTCGAGTGCAGTAGATCGTGGGTTCAAACCCCAATCGGGTCAAACCAAAGACTATAAAAATGGTATTTGTTTGCTTCTCCGCTAAGCATGCAGCAGAAAGGAGAAAGAGCAAAGACTGGTTGTCTCTGAATCAGGATAATATGTCAGAGTGGTGTGACATGTCTATCTGTAGATTGTTTCAGTGAGCTACAAAGCGGACCTCATCAACATCTCATTGAAAATTTACTTGTTCTCGCCATGATATATCATGCTGAGTGAGCGTTAAACAACAATTCTAATATGGCGTCCTTCAAATGCTTTGAGTCCAAACCTGTGGTAAAAATAATATATACCTACACCCATTGTAATTTATGACGTCATCGACAATTTATAACGATATTTTTACCAATTTTTGCATATTAGAATAGAAATAATTCATGGAAGCCATACAATGTATGTATATATTGTTTTAACCACGGGTAGGCCCTTTATGTCAGCTTTTTACCCCTCGCTAATGCTCGGGGTAAAACTTCGTGACATAAAGGGCCTACCCGTGGTAAAAACAATATATACATATGGCTTCCATGAATTATTTCTTAATCACTCACTCACTCATAAATACTTTAAAAATCATATTACAATTATATCACTTCATATATGATGAATATTATGAAACGAGGAAAGATGATATTAATTTTCAGGGGTCGTTGCGGTCGTGATCGTATATGGTAGTTGGATTTACAGCTACCTATGCAATCATAGCTTATCACCACTAATGTTGTGAGTTTGAATCTCACTCATGTCCATAAACATTATGTGATCAAGTTTAAGTTTGTCAGTGACTTGCGACAGGTCATAATTTTTTTCCGGGTACTCCGGTTTCCTCCACCAATAAAACCGAATGCCACAATATAGCTGAAATATTATTGAAAGTGGCGTTAAACATCATAACCCATCCACCCTAATCTAATCATCATGGTCCTTGACATATCCGTGGCATGCATTTCTTTCTTGTCAGCTTGATCTATGTGATGGTATTCATTTCAGACTTTTAAAATTAAATTTATTATGAATCTATAAAGTATGTTTTTATTAAAGTTTCAACCTCAAAAGGTAAGAAGCTCACAAAAAAATCTCTCATCTCATTGACATTGTAAGCCAGAAATTACTGAATAAACGTTAGAGAATACCAAAGGGGCAATCAAAAAAGGACAATCTAGAGAAACTGGTAACATAAGTTTTAACCTGTATATAAAGGGCAACTGCTCTTAAAGGGCACATATTCAGGTCTGACAGTATTTGACTATTTGTTACCAGTTTTTTCCATTGAAGTCTGTCGAAGAAAAACAACACAATATGTGTAGGACACCACTTGACGCAAACAAACACAAATAACATAAATACGATATGAGCCCTCCAGAGGTAAAGACGAACCAAACATCGTTTTTATGCGGAAATCGATGCGGCATTAAGATAATGTCAGAGAAAACATGTTTTCATTCAGGAAATTGCAGGGTTTTTTGGATGCATTCTTTATTTTATTAAAAAAAAACGTTAGGGTCGGAGGTAAAAAATAGGGTAGGTGTAAAACATGATACACACACATATTTTTCTTTTTGGCCTATGATTGCAATCTTGATGAAATCTCAATTTGATATATATTTTTTCCAGATTATTTGGAACGACACCATTTGTCCGTCCATTAGGATTTGCAGCATTAGTGATATTTTGGTATGCCTATCACATATACCACCTTGCCTTTATTCATTTTGATTATGGTTATAATATGAAAGTTAATGTTTTTGTTGGTAAGTTTTATAGAAAATATATAAATTATGGATTATGGATTTTTAATGCCAGCTATATGTTGACGGTCAGTTACATTGATGGAGGACCATTGTGAGTGCTTGTCGTGTAACATCAAATGAAAAATTTTTCAGCTATGTCATGGCGAGAATAAATTACATTCGATGAGATGATAATTGTCAGGTTTTAATATGGGATGCCTGACCGTGGACCATATAGCTAACATGTTTGGAGAGTGTCATATTCCCTTGCATGTTAAAGACCGCTTTCGTAGATTTCGAAAAAGTAATAGTTGGATTTGAACTGCTACAAAAGACAACATTTTTCATCATTACTCAACTTTCCATACTTTTCTAGTGGCAGTCAAAAATCGTTGCCCTTCCTCGCCCATCCCTCCCTGAGGGGGTTCACTTTACCATGATTGGGTTAAAAATACAATAGCGAAAATTTGACCCCTGGGTCAGATTACCAAATGGCATATTGAACTCGGGCCGATTTTTCAGGGGTTCAAAATACAATATGTCACCGGTAGTTTTTATATATTGTTGAACTAAATGTTCTCGTCCTGAACATACAAAATTTGATATGCAAAACCATATATGTTCACATGTAGCAAAACCATATATGTTCACATGTAGCAAAACCATATATGTTCACATGTAGCAAAACCATATATGTTCACATGTAGCAAAACCATATATGTTCACATGTTGCAAAACCATATATGTTCACATGTAGCAAAACCATATATGTTCACATGTAGCAAAACCATATACTGTTCACATGTAGCAAAACCATATATGTTCACATGTAGCAAAACCATATACTGTTCACATATAGCAAAACCATATATGTTCACATGTAGCAAAACCATATATGTTCACATGTAGCAAAACCATATACTGTTCACATGTAGCAAAACCATATATGTTCACATGTAGCAAAACCATCTATGTTCACATGTAGCAAAACCATATACTGTTCACATGTAGCAAAACCATATATGTTCACATGTAGCAAAACCATATACTGTTCACATGTAGCAAAGCCATATATGTTCACATGTAGCAAAACCATATACTGTTCACATGTAGCAAAACCATATATGTTCACATGTAGCAAAACCATATATATTCACATGGAGCAAAACCATATACTGTTCACATGTAGCAAAACCATATATGTTCACATGTAGCAAAACCATATACTGTTCACATGTAGCAAAACCATATATGTTCACATGTAGCAAAACCATATATGTTCACATGTAGCAAAACCATATATGTTCACATGTAGCAAAACCATAGCAAAAATTGATCGAGATAAATTTATTAACCAAAATAATTTTTTTTATTTTTTAAGGTGCACTCAATTTTATTGGATGGGTGACTTTTGCCGCTCTAGAAGGAATTAGAAAACGTTACGTTCAGAAGTGTTTGTTTTGTATGTGCGGATTGACATTTCTTGTTCTGTTAGAACTATTAGATTTTCCACCGTTATGGTGGATCTTTGATGCTCATTCCATGTGGCATGCAGGCACTATTCCTATTTGTTATTTATGGTACAGGTAAGACTATGTATATGAAATAAGACTAGAACTGAAGATCTGAAAATAAATATCTATATTTTGCTGATCTATTTAATATATGATCAGTTTAGGATTTATTTGAAACAAGTTTGGGGGGGGTAGGGATTATTGTGTTTAACACCACTTTCAACAATATATCAGTTATATTATGGCTGTTAGTTTTATTTGTGGAGGAAACCAGAGTACACAGAGAACACAATCAACCTGTCGCAAGTCACTGACAAACTTTATCACATAATGTTATATCAAGTACACCTTTCCATGAACGGGGTTCAAACTCGCATCTTTTGTGGTGATAGGCACTTATTGCATAGGTAGTTGTAAATCCAACTATCCTACGAGCACGACCAAACATTAATCTTCTGTACATTGTACAATAATATCTAATAAATCATGTCGATGCCGACATGATACCTTCCGGGACTGATAGTTCACCAGCAGAGGTATCGACTAGGGGTGAAACGATACTCCGAGGTACCGAAAATCGACGGTATTTTTCTAAATTTTGGTGTACGGTGCAACTTGCCGTGTTTCCGATTTGATACAAGCTCGGGACCGATCGTCATTATTTTTTGCTTTTTCTTTTGGAAATCTTCACCGCGGAGGTAGCAATAAAATAATTATGGCTGAACAAGATGCTGGTGGCAATTCCACTGATCAAATTAAGATAAAAGACCCACTGGCAAGCTTTCGATTCCTCGTTTGGAAATATTTTGGTTTCAAAATAGCGATCGAGAATATTCATCACAAAATATAATAAGGTATCGTATCGTAAGTAATAGTATCGTTGAGATATTAAACGATACGTATCGTATCGTGAGGTAACTGTATCGTTTCAGCCCTAGTATCGACCCAGGTAGTAATAAAAACGTAGATATTACAATTTCTGACAAATATTTCACACAAACAATTTGGAGGGGTCAACAGATGTGGACATGTTAATTAATTATTATTTCAGTTTTCTCACTAAGAATTTTTATTATACAAGATATTTATTTAGTATGATTAATTAAGATTTTTCTTTTCAGCTTTGTGATAGAAGATGGTATGAGTTTAGCTGATAAATTTGATGATACTTCAAAGAAAATAGTTTGATTGTATTCCAGCCTAATATATTTATTTTAAAGATTTATAAGTATATATTGTTAAAAATTGATAAATTTTGATTGTTTTTGTTTTGCCATATGTCAACGGTTATTCATGTTGCTTTTCCAGCAGTGTTTTATGTAGCAATAAACTATGAGTTCTTTGATTAAAAGCAGATCTCTGACTCATTCTCATTTACTGAGATCGGAACCAACCCCATTACGGGTCACATACGAGTGACCCTATGTACAATCCAATGAAAACGGTGATTATGAAGATGTTAATAAACTGTTTTGGCACCTAAAGGTCGTAAACATTTATAATATCATCATCTATTCACGACATAAGGTCAATCCCACGTGAACCGTAATGGGGTTTCCTTAGATCTTCCACACCATGACCATGGTTATGATATATCATAGTAGAGGGGAGCAGTGCCGGATTAAGGACAAATGAGGTCCCTTACTTGGGCCCTGAAGGAGGTAGATCCGGTAGACCTACACAGACAGTCAGGCATACATGCTCAGGAAATTTAGGAATATTTAAAATATTACGTTATATTAGGTAAATCGCAAAGAAAAAATTGGCAGGAAGATGGGCCCCCTTCTGGCTTAAAGCACACCTAAGCACTGGAGGGGAGTAAGTTAGAGATGTGATTTTCTGATTAGGTGGGTTATATTGACAACCACACATAGGAAAATCAGTGATATTTTTTAATTGCATTACATCATAGGATCTACATTTTATATATCTGCACAACTTGTGTAACATTTTTCACTTTTCACTGTCCAGAAGCATAATTTTTTTGTTTTAAAAATCTGACAGTTTTCCAATAATAATCTTTTATTTCATACAACACATGTGTGTGTATTGTTACATTTATAAGGGGTAGACTACACCTACTAACAAAGCAATATTCACACTTTAAATATGTGTATTTCACCTAAAATCGCATCAACATTACAACGATCTGTACAATCAGGGCCTATCACCACTAAAGTTGTGAGTTTAAACCCGTTCATGGTGAGGTGTACTCAATACAACTATATGTGATCAAGTTTGTCAGTGACTTATGACAGGTCGATGGTTTTATCCAGGTACTCTGGTTTTCTTCACCAATAAAACTGACCACCACAATATAGCTGAAATATAGTTGAAAGTGGCATTAAACACCATAAACCGAACCTCAATGTATTTTACGCTCTGTGAAAATTATTAACATAAAGCAATAATTGTCTATGCTGAAATTGTCACAATATACATCAATCATTTGTATTTTTAATCATTTTTTTTTTCTTCAAATGTAATTTTTTCATTACATACTGATTTTTCATTTCAAATTGATAATATAATATAATTACATGTACATGTATAATCATGACTTTACAATGGCTTGTAGAGAAAGTATATTTTTATAGGTTGTACTGGAGAATCAATTGAAATGGTACCAAAGATTTTATAGGTATTACATTTTTTTTTTTTTGCATAATGAGAAGTCAAATTTGTTTTTGTATCATTCAAACTTATATTCCAGTATATACATTGTAATATATTATCAACAATAAATGTGTTCGTTTTAATTGCTCAAGATAATTTTAGTATCAATATAAAGTGCTATATCATGTGTTTATTATATTGTTACGTGTGAATTATGGGGATTTATCCGTGAAATAAATTCCGGTATCTGACATGTGAAATATATATAGATTCTGCTTCAGTTGCCCGTGGGTTACGATCTTTCTCCACGCGAGAGATTTAAATTAAAAAATTTAACCACGAGCCGTAAGGCGAGTGGTTAAAATCTTTAATTCAACTCACGAGAGTGGAGAAATATCGTAACCCACATGAGCAACTGAAGGAGAATTTGTTTTTCCCACTATTTAACACGAACTTTATTTCAAAAGCCGTCAAACGAGTCAAGTGCGGGGAAATGCACAAGACATTTTAATCCTCTAGAGGATTACAGATTTTTCCACCACTGGTTCAGCAGGGTTAAAGCGACGTCATAATGGGAGAACGGTTTTTTCCCACCGGAACTACTTTAAACAACTATAAGTGTGGTGGTTACGTCCCTTGTTGTGTTACGGTGAATACACATACGATTGTAAACTGAAAAAATTCCTTGAAATGTTATTTACCACTTTTTTTTATGTGTGAATTTATTTTTAAGAATGATGCAAAATTGTCCTGTAAGGTCAATGTCACAATATGGCTTTATTTTTATTTTTTTAAATATCTACCAATACAAAATCATAAATAATACATATGATTTCAGAATGTGGATTCGGAAACAAGCTTAAAGCTTATGTTTATCCGTCTCCAAGAAAACTTATATAAGTTTAAGATGGTATGAATTTAGCATGCTGAAGACTGATTTGAATGAATTTGAAACAAATATAAAGTCAATGTTTTAATTAATTTAGGAACAACTTATAGTATTATATGTTGTATGCGCATGTGTAAAAATAGATGAAGGAGGGAAAAAGATGGGGTTAGGGTTATGGGGTGCACCGCCACTTTCAACAATATTTCAGTTATATCGTGAAGGTCAGTTTTATTAGTGGAAGAAACTGGAGTACTCGGAGAAAACCACTGACCTGTCGCAAATCACCGATAAACTTTATCACACAATGTCATATCGAGTACACCTCGCCTGAGCGTGATGTGAACTCACAACTTTAGTAGTGATGGGCACCGATTCCACGGGTAGTCATTAATGGAAAAAGGAGGGGATGTATCAATGAAGATTGACAAGTCTAATGGAAATTTTGGAATTTGGAATTTTAATTTGAAAACTTGTCATATCTTAATACATATTGTTAACATCTATTTGTAAGACCATTTTATGATATTATATGTAAACTAACTACCTCTGAAGAACTAGTCTGTCTAAGATGTAGTTGTGTCTAAATCATGCTAAACTGTAAATGTTTATTTTCCTCATCTTGCAATTGGTGCAACAGGATTGGTATTGGTCTCGAGTGTTGTAGATCATGGGTTTCAAGCAAAGGTGGGGTCAAACTTAACAACTATAAAATTGGTATTTGTAGCTTCTCCTCTATAAGTATGCAGCATTAAGGAAAAAGAACAAAGACGGGTTGACTCTGAATCAGAATGTGTCCAAGTGGAGTGACATGTCTACACACAAGTCTTAAGTGAGGTAGCATTATAAAAATCCAACTAAGCATGGTGTTCTAGTACGAAGCATACATCATTACCATCTCATCAAAATGTAACTAAGCATGGTGTTCTAGTACAAAGCATACATCATTACCATCTCATCAAAATGTAACTTGTTCTTGCCGATAAATCAGAAATATTGCTCATTTGGAGTTGTACAAATAATAACTCTTACTCCTGTCAGTGACTTGCGGCAGGTCGGTGGATTTCTCTTCCACCAATAAAAGCAGACGACGTTTGTACTGATAGAGTTAGTACATTTTTAACAAACCAATATATACAAAAGCGAAATATTGTTATAACATTTTAAAATATGATAAATATAATATAATACAGCCAAGGATTTATATAGTAGTCATACTATATAAATCCTTGATACAGCTAATGTTAATGTTAATGTCTGATAGATATATAATCTAAAAAAAAATATCTCTTGCTTAAGAAAACGACAATCGTGCGAAGCATTGCCATAATCTTGAGTTTGTACATATATTTTTTTGTTTTGTTTACAATTTTTATTTCACTGCGATCTTGATCATATAAAATGTTTTTGTTTTAAATCGTGCTGTTATACATGTATACAAATATTTTCACAGCCCTATTTATTAAACCTTGTCAAAACATTTTCTTTTGATAATGGTTGATATTGTATCATACAGGGTAACAATAGGGCTGTTCTATAATAAAATTAGTATGATTTGTTTAAGAAAATTCGGAAAGGTGTCGGTGTGTTTGAGTGATTTTATTGATATGTTTTTGTTATACTTAAGGCCATACAAAGTTAATTTCTTGGTTCTCAGGCCCGCCCGCATGTAGAAATTCATCGCCGCATTGCCGATTTTATTGGAAAAATAGTATAAAAAAAAAATTTAAATGCGGTAGCGCTGTCCGTACGGAAAAAACAACCGCATCCGTTTTTCTCTTATATCGCGTGGACGGTGAAACGCTTTAAAACGCACCATGCTTAAATGAGATTTAAAGCATCGCTATGACAATGTTTAAATAAAAAACGTGTTTCCGTTTGACATTTAGACAAAATGTCAATCGTTTCTGTGCAAATTCGGCACAAATGTTTGCCAGTTTTACCAGGAAACATAATAGGGGGCTTCTCCGAAGCTTGTACCTTATTGGAATTGTTTACGGAGATAAAAAATGGTACGTTGGGACCAGCGGATTGGACGTTTCCATAAAAATTAACCACTTGTGATGTTTCTGCCACCGTCGGAAGAAATAAAATTGAAATTTTCAATAAAGTAATGAAAAGATTTATACATTTCCATATTTTTCACAAAAAAAAGAAGACAAAATGCCTCCTTCATCATTTTTTACAGCAGTAAAAGGATAAAAAAAAATGCCGCCCTCCCTCATCAATTTTGACAAAAAAGGGCCTGAGAACCAAGTAATTAACTTTGCATGGCCTAAGACATGTTATGTCATGGAATTCAGTGAAATATAAGTCTAATCATAATATAATATTATTTTATCTGTTATTATTTAGTTTATTGATTGTCTGTGGGGATATTGAATCGAACCCAGGTCCACAGGGCACACCAGTTTCTCACGAAAAAACATTATCTATTTTTCATGCGAATATACGAAGTCTGCGAAATAAATTAAATTATATTATAGATATAATTGAAGATTTGATATTATATTTTTTACGGAAACACATTTATAAAACAGTATAAGTGATGCTGACATAAGTTTGCCAGGTTTTGAGATTCCCATTAGGAGGGACAGGAACTGTAGTGGAGGTGGTATTATTTTTTATTATAAAAGTTTTGTTAATGTTGTACGTAGACAGGATTTAGAACACGGAGATTTACTAGAGTGTATGTGGTTTGAACTTAAAACTAAATTTCAGTCTATACTGATTAACATAAATTACCGGTCAGTGAGACAAGCACCTGCATATTATTGGCAGTATTTTGATTTTATGCTAAAAAGAGCTCTCGACGAAAATTGTAATATTATATGTTTGGGTGATTTGAACATTAATTTTATGGCTAATATTCCTACAGATATTAAGGATATTATTTTCATCAATGGTTTTGTTAACGTTATTAATAAACCGACACATTTTGATAATCGTACAGGTAATAATTCTTTACTTGATCCAATTTTAATCACCGACTCGATAAGTATTATTGATAGTGACACAATACACATTGACAGAGAGTTTAGCGATCATGATGGAACATACGTCACAATAGGTTGTGGTTTCAGTAATAATAAACATTATAAACGTAAAATTTGGGATTATAAGCGAGCAGATTATCTTCTCATGAAACAAAAAATATCTGAAACAGACTGGGTCAATTTAATAACTGGTGCAAGTGATATTCATGGAGCGGTCACTGATTTTACGTCAATATTTTTGAAAATTGTTGTATATGCATTCCGACAAGGGAGGTAATTATAAGAAATGAAGACAAAGTTTGGTTTGATTCCACTTTGAGAAGAGAGATACGAATACGTGATCGTTTTCGTAAAACTTTTCTTTGAGTGAAATCAGTACTAACAGAGATGAAATATAAACAACAGCGAAATAAGGTAAATAATTTAAAAAAACAGGCCAAAAAGAAATTTTATGCAAATATAAATGAAAATTTAGATGAATTAAAATCATCCAATGGCAAATTATACTGGAAAACCATGAATATGTTAATAAAAAATGAAAGTTCATCTAATGAGACTCCTCCTCTTTCAGATCCACAGAACGACTTTAAATTGTCATACAAATCCTTAGAAAAAGCAGAAATTTTAAATAAATATTTTTGTTCAATATCAAATTTAAATGATGAAAATAAGATTTTACCGGATTTTGATTGTAGATGCTTAAATGTTCTTTCTGATATTGAAATTTGTGAACAAGATGTTATAGATATAATTTCCACGTTGAATGTAGATAAGGCTGTTGGACATGATTTATAAGTAACCGAATGTTATTAGCTGTAAAAAATGAAATAGCAAAACCACTGTCCATGTTATTCAATCGATCGTTACAAGAATTGGTTTTTCCAGATCAGTGGAAAATTGCACATGTCATTGCTTTGTTTAAAAAGGGGGATACATCTCTACCCTCAAATTATCGTCCAGTCTCCTTATTGTCATGTGTTAGCAAAATATTAGAAAAAATTGTTTATAAACACATTTATAATCATCTGCATATAAATAAACTTGTATATAAATTCCAGTCAGGGTTTCTGCGAGGATATTCAACAACCCATCAGTTAATTGAACTCTATGATAATATCTTACTTGCACTGGATAAAAAACAAGTAACTAGCATAACCTTTGCAGATATTAGTAAAGCCTTTGATACAGTTTGGATAAAAGCGCTTATATTAAAACTCGAGAAATATGGCATCAAAGGGAATCTTCTTTTATGGTTAAAAAGTTATCTTTCAAGATGAAAACAACGAGTAGTTACTAAAGATGCAATATCAAGTACTGGGGAATTAAAGGCTGGTGAGCCCCAAGGGTCGGTCTTGGGTCCGTTGCTTTTTCTAATTTTTATAAATGACGTAGCAGACAATATGACTGGTTTTGGTAGACTATTTGCTGATGACACTTGTATTGGTCATACGGCACAAAATGAAGAAAATTTACATACTTTAATAAGTACAGATTTACAATATTTAAATGCATGGTCATATAGATGGCTTGTGAAATTCAATTCCAATAAGACAGATATTATGATTTTTAGTACTAGGCATTTAGAAAATAATTCAATATTTGACTTTAATGATATTTCACTATCTCCTGTGTATATGCATAAACATTTAGGTGTTATTTTTAGCAGTGATTGTAAGTGGACAAAACATATTGATGTACTGATTGAAAGAACTTCTAAGCAACTTAACATATTAAGAAAACTTAAATACAGGTTAAAAAGGGATTATCTTGAAAAAATATATTTAGTTTTCATTCGACCTATTTTGGAATATGCCTCAGAAGTTTGGGATAATTGTGGACAAACAAATTGTAATCGTCTAGAAAAAATTCAAATAGAAGCAGCACGTATAGTGACTGGGTTATCTATATATGCTAGTTTTTATGCAATATACAAGGAAACGGGGTGGGAAACATTAAGTACAAGAAAGGAAGTTAAAAAATTATTATTTTTTTACAAAATTGTCAATAAGGAAGCACCTGATTATTTATATGAATTAGTTCCGCCTTTAGTGGCAGCAAACGTTAATTATAATTTACGCAACAGTCACAATATACATGTCCCTTTTAACCGTTTGTCTGTTTACCAAAATTCTTACTTTCCATGTACTATTCAAGCATGGAATTCTTTGGATCGTACTATTAGAAATCTTCCTACGTTTTCCTCTGTTAAGCTAAAACTTCAGCAAATATTTTTTACTAAGAAGAGAAATCCTCAATATTATTCTCTCAGTGTATTACACTCTAGAATGTGAAATAAATGCAGTGCATTAAATGCAGATTTATATCATGCAAATTTAATTGTAAATTCTAACTGTTTATGTGGATATCTAAATGAAAATGCAGAGCATTACTTGTTACACTGTAACAGATTTACTGTAACCCGTATTATTATGTTATTTGAAATAAATAAGTTGAATTTGATTGGAATTCCGGTAAATATTGATTTATTATTATTCGGAAATGAAACACTTTAGCTGTGATGTAAATTGTTCCATATTTGTGGCAGTACAAAAATACATTAAAGACACTTGTCGCTTTTCTATGTCATGATTATATATACAAAATGTATGTGTAAATTAGTCTTATTTGTAACATGTAACAGATTAATAATGAATTTATGTCTTACTTTGTCGATCAAGATCGTATGAACTAGTTTCGAGACAGTCTCATGCAAATGGATTAACGATTCGTTTTTAACAATAATTTAAAAAATAAAGCAATACACTTACCGAATGTCAATAGAAGTATGCGTCCTCCCTAAATCATCACATTCTAACTACATGTACCTTTATTAAGCACCCACTTTTAATTATAAATCCTTTAGAAAGTTAAATCCCAATTGAATGTTCGGTGTGTTCATGTCATTAAAATATAATGGCGTGTTCGATTAAGTATACTTTAGTTTGGATAATCCATTTGCATGATGCTTAACATTTTCAGTTTTTGTTTGTTTTTTTTGTTTTTTTTTCATGTCTTTACTTATTATGAAATATGTATATAATATTATATAAGTTTATTTTGTATTTATTCATGTATGTATTGGAGAAGACGTTTCTAAGTTGTGAAACTTGTGTCCTATCCGATTGTTTATTATTGAACAATAAAATATGTTTAAAGTAACTGACCGCCATGATATACCGGTAATTGAAATATTGTTGAAAGTGGCATTAAACACCATAATCCTTTCAGCGGTGAAAAATACGAAAATTGATTTCTGATCCAGCAAAGAATGAGGTTCAAGTCCCAGCCTCATTCTGTACAAAATGTGTTGGTTGATTGATTGATTGGTGTTTAACACCAACTTTAAACACTTTTACCTGAAAGTAGAAATTTATACTGTATTGACCGATACTTTAAGGTTTTCTTCTGACAGGAAGCAATGGCTTCCTTTACCTCTAAAATGTAGTTTTCACAATAAAGATCAAAAATTGTTTTAAGTAGCAAAGCACACCTTCATTCTATAATAATGAATGGTTATATATCTAATGTCATGACTTGATTATTGTGACAATTTGACAAGTTTAAGAGTAGTTCTAATATGGCGTGCTACTTTCGCTTTGTAAACAAAACTATTCTCTAAATAGCACAATTATTTTTTAACACATGTATGATGTCCTATCAACATTTTTCAGTGTATTTCACTATTTGATCACGTAAACCAGCAATTAAAGTAATAAAAATAGAAATTAATAATGTTTTCTTTTTTGTTTGTCTTAACAATGTTTAAAGAGTCATATTTTATTAAATGAGGCAGTCCTCCACAAACGGTGTTTATGGCTGTTCTGTTAACTTCGCAACACCCCCTTGAAAAAGCACATGTTGTTGCATCATCGTCTGCTCCGTTTACAAACAACATACAGAACCGTGTTGCATACAAACGTAAAATTTCTCGAATCGTTTCTTGACATATAATTTTTTACGAAAAAAATACTTAAGACAACCATCTATCGACGATTTTGTGAGCATTTTACTTGTTTAAGTAGCTAAATGCAAAATGCCATCAAATTAAAAAAATATCAGTAATTCATGAGCGTCTAGTTATCGATGTAGGAAAACAACTGTAAACATGACGGTTAGTGGATTTTGTTATTACAATATACATGCATTTCCTTTCTACTTCAAAATATAAGTTAGATTTTTCTTACTAGAATCGAAATAATTCATGGAAGCCAGAGTTTGTATAACGTTTTAACACAAGTAACATTATTTTCGTTTAATTTAGTCATTACTGTTTACTGCTTTCGCTCGGTATAAAATCTCAATAACTCTAACATGACGTCCTTCTTTCGCTTTGTTAACAAACGAGCGATTTATCGATTGGGTATAATCTCATTCGTACATGCACCGGTGCATGTGACTGGCTTTCCCGTCGTAAATGTACATGTTGATGAATTACCGTCTGCTTGAATTTGGTAGCATTGATTGTGTGCGAAATTGTCTGCAAAAGTAAATATAAATTACCGTCTTCCAGTCAAAGTGTACTACCATATTTGTACTCTTAGACATATCAGAATCGAAATAATTCATGGAAATCGGAATGTTTTTTGAGTTTTTACATGGGTTGGCAGATATTAGTAAATTTTATCCGCCAACCCATGTTAAAACTCAAAACACATTCTGGCTTCCATGAATTATTTCTTAAATATAATGCCTCTCCGTGTTAAAATGAGCATAAAACATGACATGGGAAAATTATTTCTTAATTTGACTCAGATATTTCGTGTATATGTTTTATATCTTGTGCAATTTAATAGCTGTGTTATATAAACTATTTCAATGGCTGCCTTCTTTGTACATGTATTTTAATTGTGAAATAGTTTTATCAGAATACAATATGTTATTCAGTAAAAGTATTTTTGGAATATTTCTTATAGTTAATTTTTTTAATATGCCATCAATGATCACATGGAGTTAGAATTAGGGTTATGGTGTCTAACGCCACTTTCAACAATATTTCAGTTATATCGTGGAAGTCAGTTCTATTGGTGTAGGAAACTGAAGTACCAGGAGAAAACCACCGACCTGCTGCAAGTTGCTGACAAACTTGATCACATGATGTTGTATCGAGTACACCTCGCCATGAGCAGGATTTGAACTCACCGTTAGTGGTGATAGGCACTGATTGCATAGGTAGTTGTAAATCCCAACTACCATACAATCATGACCATGACTGCCCCATGATCCCATGGAGTCCCTGCAGCAACATAATAATTACAATCAAATCATCATTTCTTTTACTAATCAAATAAGGTTTTCTGTTTTATTTTGTTCCTAGAAAAACGAGGCTAAAGTCGGGTCTAAACATGCGTTGCTGCACAACTCTGACAATTCAAGTGTGATATTTTTGTATATATGTAGAAAGAAGAGTTTGAAGATACCAAAGGGGAAATTAGAATCTGTAAATCGAAGACAAAACAATGGCCAGAAGAAAAAGGACAAAATGATAAACAATGATCTACAAAACACTACACAAAAAAATAAAGATCGAACGACATGAACCCCACTAAAAACTATTGTACTATATTTATTAATTAATAAAATATGTTTAAACTAAAAACCGGGGGTGAACTTGGGTGCTACGGAAAGGTCAGCAGTTCTTGCTTCATTAGTGGCAACGGTTGTAGATGTACAATATTAACTATATAAACAATGCAGTACAGGATTGAACAGTATGGTTGATCATTAGTCACAAACAAGATGAACTGTGAGCTAATGCTCACTTATGATACCCCGCATATATGTTCAATGTGTATAAAAACCAACTAAGTCTGCAAACAGGAAATAGGAATCTGACAGGTCCAAAAACGTTTCCCACAATATGGCATACCAATATGAAGCTAGTGACCAAATACCCGGTATCAGATTTCTGCCATCCATGGTTGCTGAGAAAAATGCGTCGAAAAATATGTTGGGACGGACGGAAGGTAAAACAGTATACCCCCTTCCGGTGGAGCGGGGGTATAATAACATACATTTGAGGGAAATAGATATGGTTTGTTTATACATTTAATGTCTGATAAACCTAACAGTATTAGAGGTCGTGTACATCATCAATATTTATTGAATCATCTTTCAGGGGTGTGAACATCTTCAATTTGTGTTAAATCAACTTGTATGATTTACAGAATTTGATAACATAAACTATCATTGTTGCGGATTACACAAATTGATTAACTGCATCGGTGGTGTAATGGTGAGTGTGCTCGCCTCGAGTGTGGTAGATCCGGGTTCGAGCCCCATTCGGTTCAAACCAAGAACTATAAAATTGGTATATGTTGCTTCTCTAAGCATGCAGCAATAAGGAATAAGAACAAATGCTGGTTAGCTCAGAATAATGTGTCTTCACAAGGACTGTTGTTTCATGTAACTATCACTATAAAAATCCACCTCAGCGTGTTGGTCATGATCATCATCATCTCGTCCAAAATGCTCATTTGGCGTTAACCAATAACCGCTAACTCCCATTAATTGCTTATAAAGGTGTATGGAAGTTGTGGTCTGTACTTCATAGTAACAAATTTCACTTCATAGGTTACATAATTTTACGTATAATGTTCGTTCTTTATAATAATGGTGTTCGCCCAGTTCCAATGACAATTGGCATTTTACTTACATGTGGAAAGCACATGTAAAACTAATTTAACTAGGCCACTTTTTATTGACGTGCCTGTACCAAGCCAGTAAAGTGAATGGCCATGTGATAGGGGTTTTGATTTTGCCTCTCTGAAATTGTTCTATTTGATTTTGGAAATGTTCCGACGGTGGTATTTTTTGTTGTTCATTTTATTAGAGGATTTTATTTTCTAAAATCATGATCTGAAAAGAACAGTCAAAGTTGATCTTCAGTGTCCCCCATATTATCATAAAGTGGTCATTCAAATTCAAACAAGGGCAACGCAAAGCATGGTGTATCCCCTCACCTAAAAATTTGACCTGGTGACCTTGACCTTTGACCTATGACCTTGAAAATCAATAGGATTCCAGATTCTCTTAAGGGCTAAGTATGTGCCAAGTTTGGTCAAAATCCATTGAAGGATGTTGATTCTAGAGTGTTCACAAGGATGTTACATGGTAAAAATTTGACCTGGAGACCTTGACCTTTGACCTTGAAAATCAATAGGGTTCAAAATTCTCTTAAGGACTACGTATGTACCAAGTTTGGTCAAAATCCATTGAAGGATGTTGATTCTAGAGTGTTCACAAGGATTTTATGCGGTACAAATTTGATCCGGTGACCTTGACCTTTGACCTATGACCTTGAAAATTAATAGGGTTCCATAAAGCATGTACCAAGTTTGGTCAAAATCCATTGAAGGATGTTGATTCTAGTGTGTTCACAAGGTATTTATGCGGTAAAAATTTGACCTGGTGACCTTGATCTTTGACCTATGACCTTGAAAATCAATAGGGTTCCAGATTCTCTTAATGACTAAGTATGTACCAATTTTGGTCAAAATCCATTGAAGGATGTTGATTCTAGAGTGTTCACAAGGATATTATGCGGTAAAATTTGACCAGGTGACCATTGACCTATGACCTTAAAAATCAATAGGGCTCCAGATTCCCCTAAGGACTAAGAATGTACCAAGTTTGGTCAAAATCCATTGAAGGATGTTGATTCTAGAGTTACAAAGATGTTACGGAAGGACGGACGGACGGTAGCGTTACTATATCCCATCGCAACTTCGTTGGCGAGGGGATAAAAAAGCATCAGAAAGACTAGCTAAAGTTAGTTTGAAGAACCCCCAATTTTTTTCCAAAAACGGTCATTTAAAGGATTTTTTTTACAAAAAGCATCTGAACGGCCAGCCAAAGTTGGTCTGAAGCATTCTCCATTTTTGCCTACAATGGCCATTTAATAAACTGGTTTTTTCTGGTTGTTCAGTGTAAAATATTGACCGTATCTCAACAACAAAAATTGTAGCTGTTTATTACCATTTGGTGGTAATGAAGCAGGCCAAGCATAAATTGCATTGCCCAAATCAAACTTGTGTAAAAAGTTAACATTTATAATATAGAGTTGTTTAGATAATGATGGACGTGATTCCTATGATACACAAATGTGGGGCCGTCATGGTCGTGAGCGTATGGTTGTTGGATTTAGTTGCATGTGATCAGTGCCAATCACCACTAACGTGAGTTTAAACCTTGCTCATGGCAAGGTGTCTTCAATACAACATTATGTGATAAAGTTTGTCAGTGACTTGAGGCACTGATCTTATGGTAGTTGGATTTATGACTACCTGTGCAATCGGAGCCTATCATCACTAATGTTGTGAGTTCGAACCCTGTTCATGGCAAAGTGTACTCCATGCATCATTATGTGATCAAGTTTGTCAGTGACTTGCGACAGGTCAGTGGTTTTCTCCAGGTACTCTGGTTTCCTCCATCAATAAAACTGACCTCCACCATATAACTGAAATATTGTTGAAAGTGGCATTAAACACCATAACCCTAACCCTACACAAATTCGGTAATGTGAGACTTTACAAATGGATCAATTAAAATGAGATACATCATAAAAGAATGTTTTAATTTTAAAAACATAAGTTCTATATGTGACATTATAACAATGTATAATTTATTAAACAATAAAATAGAATGTGTGTTTATAGACAATAATTTTTTATACGTACATTGTTTGAAAGTATAAAATTCATTTGTATGAGCTTTAGAAACAGATAGAAAAATGAGCCTTTGTGCAAATGAATTTGACATTTTCCGACAATGTGTGTATATTGTGTTTATCCTGCAATGTCAAAACACTCAAAGCAACTGCCAAATAGTATTAAACATGTTTCACTCTAATCGTTTTTTGATGGTGTCCTCTGTGAAGTCTGTGCTTATACTGTTACCGTTGCTCAACATGAATAAGGTACCAGAAAAGCTATATCTTGTACAGTGACAAAACAAACATTTATCCAGTCAATACAATTTGACTTCTCAAATAGAAACAGTGCAGGATAAATATAAATATATCTATATACACACATAAATCTCCAATATACATAAAATACATTATCACAGTGATTGCTTTAACTAAAACATTTGTACATAAATAGTGAAATACACTGGGTAAAACCTCAATTTTCAAGCTATTGAATATATTTGTTTCGTTTCTAATAACACTAGGGTTATGGTGTTTAATGCCACTTTCAACAATATTTCAGTTATATGGTGCCTGTCAATTGTATTGGTCTAATAACACTAAAACTGGAATTTGTTTTCTATTGGCATTAAATTTCAGAAAAACCAAACGTCCTATTCTTTGACAGGGCCAAAGTCTAAATAAATTATTTAAACATTAAATACTGCATGATAATTTATCAGTAATATTAACATTTTTCAGTATCAACGAACACACTCTGATACTTAAAATTATCGGTCAGTATAGTATGACGCTACGGATAAAAACAAGTTTTGAATATCTCGATATACACTATTGCTAGTATCGCAGATCGTCCTATTAGATTTTGCTGTGATACCAACGATATATTTATGTATCCACATTCATAGCTGCAGTACTGTTATTCTATATATACATATTCCTATTTCACTATTTGTCCACTGTATTTAAATGGACAAAAAAAACTTACTATTTAAAATTGTATTGGTAAGACAGTAATTTTTGTTATGAACAAGAAAGGGAGATAATCAAGTTTTTCCTTTTTTTGAACAGCACATTCTTTGCAGAACACAAAATATAAATCATTAATTAGTCAGCAGTATTGTTTTGATATACCAGTTCACAACAATTTGTCAATAAAATTAAATCCTTTGAATATGCATGTCTACCACACAAATCCTAGCCTCTTCTTGGACGGAGCTTTTCCATAAATGCTGTCCTTTGTTTCTTCGGTTGAATCTCTCTGATAATGTGGCATCTGTCTACCAGATTTGTCAGACACCATATAACTGGGTCTGATTCCTCCTTTACCTTCAAACTGTGGTCCCACACCACCACCGGCCCCTGATTTGGCAGCCTTTCTGAGTGGGTATACATTACGACCACCCTTTTCACAATGTTCAATAACTTTACTAGCATATTCTTGGAACTGTTCTTCTTCCATAGCAACTAGTTCCAAATTTGCTCTGTCTAATGCCAACTCTTTCTGTTTTTGAGCAATTTCTTTCTCTTTTTGTTCACTCTGGAAAAAAATAGGTTTTGAATTGATTTAAATAATATATGTAGTGAAATAAATATTTACCAACAAATGAATTCATCCTAAAGATAATTTTATAAAAACAACTCTGAAAAAGTTTCTTTACTACTGAATTATAAAAGTTTTAACTGTTACATATTCATAATTCCCACATTTCAGAGGACTGGTGGTCTTATATATAGAGGGTTAGGGTTATGGTATTTAATGCCACTTTCAACAATATTTCAGTTATATTGCGGTGATCAGTTTTATTAGTGGAGGAAACCATTTCAGTTATATCGTGGTGGTCAGTTTTATTAGTGGAGGAAACCATTTCAGTTATATCGTGGTGATCAGTTTTATTGTTGGAGGAAACTAGAGTACATGGATAAAACCACCGACCTGCCGTAAGTCACTGACAAACTTTAACACATAATATTGTAACGAATACACGTCATGAACAGGATTCGATCTCACAACTTTAGTGGTGATAGACACTGATTGCACAGGTAGAAGTTAATCCAACTACTATACGCTCACGATCATGACAGTCCCTGGTCCTATAGAAAACAACATCATGTGCAGCTGTCTTCTGTGAAGAGCTCCATGAAGAAGATTGTTTCCTGACCCAAATCATAATAATATTCTGTAGTCATTATTGATATCTATATGTAATGCATGGCTAGGACAACGGTTTACAAGAGTGCTGTATCATTTTTATCTATGTCACATATGTCCTTTACTTAAGTTAATTATTCTTCTCAGTGCCAATTGTGGGTTAGAGTTATGGAGTTTAATGCCACTTTCAACAATTTTTCAATTATATCATGGCTGCCAGTTTTATTGGTGGAGGATACCAGCGTACCTGGAGAAAACCACTGACATGTCGCAAGTCACTGAGAAACTTTTATCACATAATGTTGTATCGAGTACACCTTGCCTGATCAAGATTCAAACTGACAACCTTAGTGGTAATAGGCACTGATTGCATAAGTAGTTGTAAATCCAACTACCACACGATCACGACCACGACGGCCCTTAATTTGTGTATTATAGGAATCACAACCACAGCAGTCCCTTAAAATTCTTACTAACCAGTTGATCACTATGGAAGTCTTTAAGCTTTTCAGCATCTTCCCTCTTTCTGACAAATTTTTCTTCTTCGTTTCTTCTGAAGATTTCATCTGCAGCTTGTCTGATCCTGATCGTCTCTAGTTCCTGTCTTCTTAGTTCTTTCTTCTTGTCTTCCAGTTCCTTGATCTACAAATATAAATCATTTAATTTGATTTGAATATTTCAATCTGATTGGCTAATCCGCCTGAAGCAAATTTTGGTTATACTAGATACATGTAACTTGGGTTGGTATTGTGACGTCACCAACGTGTTCATCCGCCAACGACAAATTCAAATAATCACATGAAATAATCGTAATTAAAATTGAGGATTCATTAAATTTTGTTGTAAAAATTAAATTATAAGGAATATTTGAAATTGTTGAACAGGTTATACTTGCATAACCTGGTTTGGGTCAGTTTACGCTTTTCATAAACCGCTTCGCAGTTTATTAAGCGTAAACTGACCCAAACCAGGTTATATCGTATAACCTGTTCAACAATTTCATATATTCCTTAAATAATTCACAAAATAACATATATTTCAATGATTATCATGTTCTATCCACATGTGTAAATGAATATACAATGTATTTGCATCAACATAATTTATATAAAGGGTTATGGTTATGGTGTTTAATGCCACTTTCAACAATATTTTAGTTATATCTTGGCATCAGTTTTATTGGTGAAGGACTAATCGGAGTACCTGGAAAAAACCACCGACCTGCCGCAAGTCACTGACAAATTTGATCACATAATGTTGTATTGAGTATATTTGTTCTTGCCGTGAGTGGGATTCAAATGTATTAGAATATAGATTTCCTAAACATATGCATGGAAAAGAACATAGGATGTTCCTGTTTCTTTGTGTTGGAAGAAAAATTGTTATCATGAAAGATTATTATAATCTACAAACCTGTATATTTCTATGTTCAGCAGATTCTTTCATGGCTCGCCGCATTTTGGCTTCTTTTTCTGCCTCATCCTTAGCTCGTTTCTCCTCTGCCTCAGCTACAGCCTTATGTATTCTCTCATCCTCATCACTGACCTTCTGTTTCACCTGGGCTGCTAATTTACCTCTTATCTTTTCAAGCTGCTTCTGTTTCTCACTGAAATTAGGTTTTTATCATCAGAAATGAAAATAAAACTTTAATAATTCAACAGTTGTACTGAATGGTAAAGAGTAACGATTACTCGGTTAACTGGTTAACCGTCTGAAAGATCGTAACTGGTTAGCTATTTTGCGATTCGATTATTTGCTAAATTTTGATAAAATATGATGAAAATATCTCGATCTTGTCACTGTTTTCTCAATTCATAAAAGTTAAAAAAAATATTTAAAGTACATGTATAGTGCAACAGTAAATAAACTTATATCGGATTAAATCAATAATTAAATAACTGTGATAAGACACGATAACTATCCCTCGGGCATTCGTGTTTTTACAACCATAACTAATCACAACAATTGTAAAAACTGTTCATGCTGTTAATCTGTCTAATTAACTTGCAATTGAAATGTTTGAAGTTTCATTACAAAATGCCTCCACCACAATCGAAAGCTTGGTCGTATTTTAAACGAGATGTGGAGTCGAAAATTGTGAAATGCAAATTGTGCAATTTAGAAATAACATATACGGGAGGAACTAGCAATATGCTTAATAATTTAAAGCTAAAACATTTGTCAGATATTTCTGGATGGTTTACGCCTGAAAAACAGCCATCTATAGCCGACTTTGCAAATTCACTACGATCACGGAAATTGTCATCTTCCCAGAATGAACACATTACAAGAGCAATACCGGTAGTTGAAATGGTGGTATTGGATTATATGCCATTAAAACTCGTAGAAGGCAAAGGATTTTTAAATTTAATGATTATCCTAGCTCCAGATTATCAGGTTCCTTCATGAAATATAGTAAAATCCAGGATTGAGATGATGTATTGTGATAGAAAGGAGAAATTTATATCGGATTTAAAAGAAGTGGAAACCGTATCTTTAACAACTGACACTTGGACATCGAATGCCACAAAAAGTTTCATTACTGTAACTGAACACCACATCAATGAATAAGCAGATACACAATTTAGACTGTGGCAATGTTTAATCTTTATCTAAAAAAAGAACTGTACAGATAAATTTTGTTTGTTTCAATGTTTGTAATTCTTTATGTAATATAAGTTTATTATTGACATTGCCTTATTAATTTGTCCCTTGCAAGATTACATCTGAACAATGATATCTACCGGTTAACCGAGTAATCGGTCGGAAGATTATTTGAGTAACCAGTTAGTAAATTCTGAATGGTTTGCCATCCCTAGTAAAGAGGAATAAACTTTTGTATATGAATAGTTGCTAGCATCAATTGTGGATTTTACCATCAAACATGCAGAGCTAGAAGTAAAAGATTAAATAGTTTAGTCAAAAATAATAATTCTGAACAAAATTAATGAATTTTATGTTTTATTTTAATAAGCGGTAATTTTACTAATTGTTTAATGTATATGTATATATCAGATTGACTGCTCTCGTTAAACTGACCAAAGTATCCCCGCCTTCTTGGTAGGTGTATTGCATCCTTAAAATTTGAGGTAGCCATCGTTGGCTGGCACCGACACATTGGTGGTGCTCGGTTTTGGTCAGAGATCAACGACCACAATCAGACTCAAAAATTATTATTATATCATATAACATACTTGTGAATTTCTAATTCCTTTTCAGCTCTAAGTTTCATCATTTTCCTCTTGGCTGCAGCGAAAATTCTGCATTCCTCATCTTCATCCTAAAAATTAATGATAAAACATTCCGATTACCTCCCTTTATTTGACATAAACTCCTTAATTAATTACAATAAGCATGCATACATGAGATATATTTATTACTGAAATTTATAGTTCCTAAAATAATGTAATTATTATCGAAATTCTCCTTCCTCGGCTATCCTGTTCAGGCCGTTTGATTTTATTGCTCCCAAACCTTTAAATTATTTGGCTTTTCAATCTTTTGATTTTGAGTGACACTTGATGAAGGTTATTACAGAAACATGTCGTGTAGATTTTGAGTGACACTTGATTAAGGTTATTACAGAAACATGTCGTGTAGATTTTGAGTGACACTTGATGAAGGTTATTACAGAAACATGTCGTGTAGATTTTGAGTGTTAACTTGATGCAGGTTATTCCAGAAACATGTCGTGTAGATTTTGAGTGACACTTGATGAAGGTTATTACAGAAACATGTCGTGTAGATTTTGAGTGTTAACTTGATGAAGGTTATTACAGAAACATGTCGTGTAGATTTTGAGTGTTAACTTGATGAAGGTTATTCCAGAAACATGTCGTGTAGATTTTGAGTGTTAACTTGATGAAGGTTATTCCAGAAACATGTTATGTAGATTTTGAGTGTTAACTTGATGAAGGTTATTACAGAAACATGTCGTGTAGATTTTGAGTGTTAACTTGATGAAGGTTATTACAGAAACATGTCGTGTAGATTTTGAGCATACTTGATGAAGGTTATTACAGAAACATGTCATGTAGATTTTGAGTGACACTTGATGAAGGTTATTACAGAAACATGTCGTGTAGATTTTGAGTGTTAACTTGATGAAGGTTATTCCAGAAACATGTCGTGTAGATTTTGAGCGTACTTGATGAAGGTTATTACAGAAACATGTCGTGTAGATTTTGAGTGTTAACTTGATGAAGGTTATTACAGAAACATGTCGTGTAGATTTTGAGTGTTAACTTGATGAAGGTTATTACAGAAACATGTCGTGTAGATTTTGAGTGTTAACTTGATGAAGGTTATTACAGAAACATGTCGTGTAGATTTTGAGTGTTAACTTGATGAAGGTTATTACAGAAACATGTCGTGTAGATTTTGAGTGTTAACTT
>MJUT01001866.1:301717-329841 GCA_002080005.1 Gigantidas platifrons | reverse complement strand
ACATGTCGTGTAGATTTTGAGTGTTAACTTGATGAAGGTTATTCCAGAAACATGTCGTGTAGATTTTGAGTGTTAACTTGATGAAGGTTATTACAGAAACATGTCGTGTAGATTTTGAGTGTTAACTTGATGAAGGTTATTCCTGAAACATGTCATGTAGATTTTGAGTGTACTTGATGAAGGTTATTCCAGAAACATGTCGTGTAGATTTTGAGTGTTAACTTGATGAAGGTTATTCCAGAAACGGGTCGTGCACACTAAATTTGATATCTACGTGTTTTTTTCTTACCAGATGGAAGATTCATTAGATTGTATGAAAGTATTAAAAAAATGTATCCAAAGAGTTAAATCGCAAATGAATTAAAAGTGTATCTGCAATGTCTGCCCTATAATCACAGAGAGACAAAAATGACCACTGGATTGATTTTAATTCTATTCTGGCTTGCTATTTTCGCTTGTAAACAAAACTGTTCTCTAAATAGCACAATTATTTTTAGCACATGCACAATGTCCTATTGACCACTTTCATATATAAAAACATTGGATTACCTCCTCTTGTCTTTGTTGCATGTCCTTGATGGCTGACCTATCTCTGATCTGGTTGATATTATCTACTTTCAGCTGTTGTTTCTCATCTTTTTTAATGCTCTCCAGTCTTTCTTTCTCTAGATGATACTGTATACCTAACTTCTTCAGTTCATCTCCTTCTTTTCTGTCTTCTATTCTTTCTTTTTCTCTCAGATTCATATGTTCTCTGATTCTAAAAATAAAGTATACAGACATTATTTAAATGGTGCCCAATGTTTTTATTTTATTTTTATTTTTCTCTCAGTTTCATATGTTCTCTGATTCTAAAAATAAAGTATACAGACATTTTTTTAAATGGTGCCCAATTTTTTTATTTTATTTTTATCTTTCTCTTTGTTTCATACTGGTATGTTGTCTGATTCTAAAAATAAAGTATACAGACATTTTTTAAATGGTGCCCAAATTTTTGTTTTCAATGCTTAGCATGATTTTTGTCTGTCAATGAGAAATAAGCTTTCACATAGATATTGAGAACTGTTACCTGTTACAAAGGTCAGGAGGGTTAGTGTATTAATTTAATGCCACTTTCAACAATATTTCAGTTATATATTGTGGAGATCAATTATATTGTTGGAGGAAACCGGAATGCCTAGAGAGAACCACCAACCTGCCACCTGACAAGTCACTGACAAACTATATCACATAAAGTTTTACTGAGTACACCTCACCTGTCTGGGATTCCAATCACAATTGTTAGTGGTGATAGGCACTAATTACATAGGTAGTTATAAATCCAATTACCATACGATCATGACCACAACAGCACCTAATCAAGTTTAATCAGATGTCAAAAAGTACATACTGATGTCTTTAAGGGGACACTACTCTTTCTCTAGTTAATAGAATGTTTTTCCTAAGTTTGAATTTTGCTTTTGAATTTTACTGTACAACTATGAGGAAACTCACTGTGAAGTCTGGAAATGTCTGGTGTCTTGAGCAGCTAAAATTCTCTCCATTGCCTTAGCCTGGTCCTCTTTGATTGATTTCTCATATTCCCTTCTTTCGTGCTGTAAGAACTCCAGTTCTTTTCCTGTGTTGGCCTTATCTTTGAGTCTCTTTAACTCAATCTGTGCTTCTCTCTCTTTAAGAACCTCAGTTAATTGCAGAGCACTCTGATAAAATATAAACATAAATCATTTAGCACTCACAACTTTAGTGGTGAAAGGCACTGATTACACAAGTAATTGTAAATCCAAATACCATGTGATCATGGCCACGACGACCCCTGGTTAAATTAAAGTAAAGTTGACATTCAAATGATTTGAACATAAGCTGGAATTCATGGGAAATATTATATAGAGAGAGGACAGGTTAATATTTTCTCAAACTCTCAGGATCAAAGTTGTTTGAGAAGATTAATAACTTTAACACAGATTGCATCAAACATCTAACAAACCCAGATTTAAATCTCTAATTTGCTGGCATGTTATAATAAAAATTGTCAATAACATGAAAAAAAGTACAGAAATTCATCATTTCCAATTTTACAAAATCATATATACCGGTAATTTATGGAATCTAATGATATACCAGTATTGAATATTTTTACCAACAATTAGTTATGCATACATGTCTCTCCACAATTGCTGTATGTAAATTTAAAGATATAAACCACAGTTTTTTTATAACTATTCCAAGAAATTTTGATTTTCCCAAAAATTTATTTGGAAATTAATACATTTCTCTGACGTCAACCCTTATGGGTCTTGTGAATTGTTTTTGTTAGAAACCACAGTACCCAGAGAAAACTACCGACCTGTCGCAAGTCACTGACAAACATTATCACATAATGTTGCATCGAGTACACCTCGCCCATGAACGGGTTTCAAACTCCTCATAACTTTAGTGATAAATCCAAGTATCATATGACAGTTGGAGTGTATTCTCCATTACACAATCCATTCAAAACCAATGAAAAACATACATGAAATTGTTTAACTCTATCTGTCTGGTAATACTGTTGTGTTTTAGCTTTTTCAATGGCTTCCCTCCTCTGCTGTGCTTGATATTTAGCTTCTTCAAGGTCTAGTAATTTCTTCTCCTGTTCTTCTTTTTCTTCTCGTATTTTTCTAGCTTCCAGTTTTCTCTGCCTCTGGCCCTGAAATATAAAAATACAAAATAATTATTTCTCAATAAATCAATCATTACAATTGCACATATAACTCTCAATATTGAAAGACAACAAGACAATACCTTCAATCTTGTCCATTTTATTTTTTAGGAGTTTAAATTAAAGAATTTTATCACAATTACATGCATACAGTTGTCAGTCAAAATGTAAATCTGTTGATCATGCCAACATTGCTGCCTTTATTAAATTTAAACTAGAACTGTGAGTGACCTCACTGAGTGATACCCGCCGCTTGCAGCTTAGTAGGAGTTGCGCTTACAAGGTACATGCCCCCCATTTTCGTGAAAGTATAAGTTGAATTATCTTCTCTTTCAAATTTTGGACAGCAACCATATTCCTTCATGCACATCTGCAGGTAGTGTACTACAAGTGTGTAAAGTTTCATAAAAATCCAATTGGCCGTTTAGGAGGAGTTGCGCTGACAAGGTACATGCCCTCCCCCCTTTTTCGTGAAATTATAAGTTGAATTATCTCCCCTTCCAAATTTTGGACAGCGACCAATCATTAAAAAAATATAAAGACATTAATTTACTATCTTGCAAAGGAATCTCTTATTACAAGCTGTATACATTGTAGGGAGTGAGTGATTGTTGTTTAATGCCAACTAAGCAATTTTTCAGATATATCATGGCAAGAACAACCAGGAATAGTGTAAAGGGAGCAGGGGCTAAATTCCAGAAAAAAACACAAAGCATAAACAGGTATAAACAAGCTTCCTCACTTGAGCTACAATAAAACTATGTACAGACCTGTATTAAGCTGTACTTACGATAATTGTATTTCCCCAGTCCTTTACCATTTCATCAGACTTTTGCTTACGATCTTCTATTTCTGCATGTTTCTTCCTTATTATTTCTTCTTCAATCTGTTTCCTATGAAGTTGTTTTTGTATCCTATCCCAATCCCCTTTTGACAATACTGTCACCTGTCGGAGATCAACTGGTGCCTGGTCCATATTCAGTTGCATTTCTGGAGTGGCTAAAAGTAGATGATATTTTTTTTTCTTATTTGAACTGTGCATCGTTGGTGATTATCATGAAACTGAAATATTATAGTTCTTTATCTTGGTCAATTGTGAAATCAGGCTACATGTTTAGGTAAATGTACTTACCTGGTATACTGTCTTACATAAGTTTAGACAGTTCTACAATCTAGTTTATTTATATGAAATAGAACTTCTACCAAAGCTTTAAATCCTTATTTTGAAACAAAGCTTTATAACCCTGTCCTTTCCTTAATATTTTTCAACTATTTGATCGAAAGCCAAATTGAAATAAAAATTATATTTATTCAAACAAATTCTTTCATAATTATTACTCGTCCTAATTCAGTTTAACTTGACATGGGCTTCGGGCAAGTGGGTTAGTGCAAAAACTGAAAAACTTACATTTAAAAAAAACAAAAAATTTAGTGCTGATCTCAATTACCAAGTAGTCTAACAAATTACATGTGAGAAACTAACATGGTTGCATGTCAGGTTTTTAAACATGCAAAGTTGGTGACCATTATGTGAGAAATACAACTAATCTAATGTGTAATGTTTGTTAAAAACTTTTCTGCAAATGCTAATAAGCCTTTGGTTTCATTCAATGCCCCCAAAATACACCTGAATGTTAATCAATTTCAATAAAATTACACACAGTCAGGGGTTAGGTAATGCACTTTCACCATGCAAAATATTATACATATAATATGTTTGCAAATAATACCACCATCAATGAAAGTACACTTAGGTGCGTCTAAAAGACTGACAGCATTGTGTATAATTTGAAATTGTTTCACACATACCCAGAATATGTGTCCTAATCCTGAATTAATGTGTCACCTGATTGATGAACTCTAATTTTATTTTAAAAGGTAACATGAACATGACCCCTTACAGAGTTTAGATAGAAGTAGAACTTATATGCAATATATCAGAAAATTTGGGGAAATCTTTTAATTAGATTTAATAAAATGTTTTATTTAGAGATAATTGAATATAGGCAGTGTCTATTCTTACAATAATTTTCAACGAATTGTTGTAAGAATAGCTGTGAATCTTATTCTTACAACAAATAATATTACGGATTAGATAATGAGAAACGAATAATTATTACCTGTAGATTAAATTTGTTGTAAGAATAGCATCTAGAGCTTATTCTTACAACAAAAAGATAATGTTGTAATTAATCATATATATTTATTGTATTATATAGATCTATATACATTTCTTATATATAGATGTCTGTTTATATAATTGAACACAGTTCTTTTCCTCATACTCTTGAATTGAATTTTGTAATTCCTTAAAAGATGTGAAGAGTTTGTCTTTGAAAGCACTATCCATTATGTCTCTATATATGTTTTCGTATTATTACAATACGTCCATTCTACAAATTAAATGTACTATCTTTTTTGTGATTAAGTATGACGTGATATGTGAGTATTGTTCAACTAGACATGACTAAAAATCAATTACCCTTTCTCTTAGTCCGAGATTCCTCTGCCGTTCGACGACTATTTACATCTGCTGTTGTCGTTGAACGTCAGAGCGCTCTCCATAATGAAAACAGCGGATTTTTCTCCCCATTTCAGCCGTGGCACATTTCCACGTTTTGTGGCTATCAGATTTTATTTTCTATCCAAAACCCTAACATATATCGCTTCACCAATCATTTTTCTATTCATTCATAACCATCTTACCCTCAGAAATTGGTGTTACACTCCATTACAGCACAATTTCCCCCAGACCATATGATTTCGTCATTTTGAACACTGACAGTTTGAAATATTTGTCACATGACTTCGAGAGAACTATGATTACCGCAATGTATCATGGGAGATGATTTGCATATATGATCTGACCTTGTCCAAAATAGAGGGAAACGTAAGACATGCTCTTTCCGAAGCCCGCGGAAAACACTGCCAAATGAATCTTTTCTATCCAACATATTTTTTATTATTTCCTTCTGCTCTGATTTGAGCTGTAGATGGAACTGTTTGTCCTGCAGAATATGCTTTATATCGTCTTGTATGTTTGTTTACGTATGCTAATTTGGTGCACTGTATTTAGTATCTCCCATCATGCAATGCATTGCTGTCATCTTTCAGTTAGTATCGCGAGATCACGTTAAAAAAAATGGCAGTGAAATGACCAAATCATCGGGTGTAAGGAAAAAACGTGCTGTAATCGAGTGTAACACCACTCTCTGAGGGTAAGATGGTTATGAATGAATAAAAAAATGATTGGTGAAGCGATATATATTAGGGTTTTGGATAGAAAATAAAATCTGATAGCCACAAAACGTGGAAATGTGCTACAGTTGAGATGGGGAGAAAAATCCGCTGTTTTCATTATGGAGAGCACTCTGACGTTCAACGACAACAGCAGATGTAAATAGTCGTCGAACGGCAGAGGAATCTCGGACTACCTTTCTCTTTATTATTGAAATAAAACAAAATCCAAATAACTTATTTAATTATTTTATTAATAAATGAATATAACCCCTTCACATATAGTACCTCGAGTGGCAATATTTACTATTTGTTTTTTATTTGCTGTCACCATATATGCTATGGGACTAATGTGTATTACTGGAAATTATTATGATAGTTGTATGTTATCCAACTATGGCAACATACACATCTAGTCCAACTGTATGGTATTAAATGTGTTATTTTACGTTGGCTTCTGACAATTTAACCATTTTCTTGACAAAATGATTTAACTGGGAATGCTTCATTGCATTTTTTTGTTTATTATCTGTATTCATAAATGTGTTCAACATATTCGTTGTGATAAATCTAAAATTATCTGAAGTTCGAGTCATTTTATGGTTTATTTCCTAAAAAAGACGTCAACATCAAACAAAATGTGTTTTTTCATTTCCCTAACATTTTATTATACCTCTGTTTTGGCCTTTCCTCCGGCCATGCATCACACTGGTGGCCATTGTTTTAATAAATACAGGATTCGCTACTCCAGTGGACGTTGTTAGGGAAAACAGCCATGTAACTAAAATGCTTTTTCGTCAGTTCCTCTTCCGGTTGTCAAATGTCCTTGACATCCATGTAAACATTGGAATTTCCGGTCTAACAGTACATTGACAGACCCAATAAAATGTGCGTTTGATAAACATGGTTAAGATCAAACAGATAATTTAAAACACAATTACAATTATTTATGAGTTCTATCTCGATTAAAATTATGTGTTGTGCATCCACTGTATGCAAAGGCATGGGCATGACCCTCTGTTCTGTAAAATCCACTCAAAATATCGTTTCATTATTAAACATGTCTCTTATGTAAAACTATCTGTATGCCTCATGAGGGCCCGAATTGGAAATAAAGATATTGTATTGTATTGTATTGTATTGTAGCCTACATGAAATTCACTTCCTCTTGGATTGTCCTGTTTTGGAAACCTCCAGACATGACATTATAAAGGAACTTGAAAACAAGTTTAAAAATCTTAAACATCTAGATAACATCAAAATTTATTTGGCTTATGTCTGCAGAAGACAAATATATGATTCTTTATAAGTTGTTAGATAAATTATTTACATTGAGACAAGAAAAAATAAAATTAGTGTAAATATTTAATTTATTTATTTATTTTTATTATTTTTTTTTATTCCCCCTCAATAACCATTTAAATAACATATTTTAACAATTTTGAACTCTGGTGTATTTTATCACGGGATTGTTGGGTGCTCTGCCTCTTGAGAATGCAATATTATACAGTATTATCTTGGGTTTTGATATTTCCTTTACATCATTACTTTGGTCACTGACATAACTATGTATGATTATAAACGTTTGCTGTAAACCTTTATTGTTATTTTATTTTTAATTTAATTTTTATTTATTTCAATGTTTGATTGATTGATTGATTGATTTTTGGTGTTTAATGCCACTTTCAACAATATTTCAGCTATATCATGGCGATCAGTTTTTGTGGTGGAGGAAGCCGGAGTACCCGGAGAGAACCACCGACCATGGGCAAGCAACTGGTAAGCTTAATCACTTGCGGCTGCGAGTCGAGTGCACCTTTTTTTGTAATTTACAAATCCGGGTGCGAACCCACGCCGTATTGGTGATAGGCTTGTATGATGTATGAGTTGTTAGATCCAGCGACCTAACTCATTGAGCCACCCGGGCCCCTCAATGTTTGATAATTACTTAAATCACGCTAATCATTGTAGCAAATTAATGATGATTTTTCTGCCCTTTGGGGCGTCTTGATTGACAATAAAGTATTTGTTGTTGTTGTTGTTGTTGTACATTCATGGGTCAAAATTTTTTCCGCAGTAAGATATTTCTCTATATATTTCATATAGAACCACTTATTATCAAAATATTCTCACAAAGTCATATCTTGTACAATTGTTTTCTCTTGTTTAAATCAAATCAATCAATCAATCATATTTTCTTACTTTTTTAGCTCACCTGACCCAAAGGGTCATGTGAGCTTTTGTCATCACTTTGCGCCCGTCGTCGTCCGCATCTGTAAGCTTTTCATACTTTCTTCTTCTTCTTTGAAACCACTGAACTGATTTGGACCAAATTTGGCAGAAATGTTCATTGGGAGGTTCTCTACTAAATTTGTTATTTTGGTGCAGATCGGAAATCCAACATGGCCACCAGGGCCAATAATGTGTTCTGATTGGTTGAAACTTTGAAAATCTTCTTGTCAGAAACTACTCAGCCGATAAAATTGTAACATTATAGAAATGATGACTGGATGGTCCTCTACTAAATTTGTTATTTTTGTGCCGATCGCATATCCAAGATGGCCGCCATGACTCGACTTAGTTTTAACATAGAACCCTATGGGAAAAATGTTTAAAAAAATTTTCCTCTGAAAGCATTAAGTCAATTTAAAGCAAACATGACATGAATAGTCCTTAGGTGGTCAAATTTCAAAATAATGTCATGTGACCCCAACCTCCATCCAATATGGCCACCATCAGCAAACATAGTTTTAACTTGGGACCCTATGGAAAAAATGTTTAAAAATTGTTTCCTCTGAAACCAGTAAGTCAATTTAAAGCAAACGTGGCATGAATGGTCCTAAGGTGGTCAACTTTCAAAATAATGTCATATGACCCCGACCTCCATCCAAGATGGCCGCCATCAGCGAACATAGTTTTAACATAGGACCCTATGGAAAAAATGTTTTCCTCTGAAACCAGTAAGTCAATTTAAAGCAAACATGGCATGAATGGTCCTTAGGTGGTCAACTTTCAAAATAATGTCCTCCATCCAAAATGGCCACCATCAGCAAACATAGTTTTAACATAGGACCCTATGGGAAAAATGTTTAAATTTTTTTTCCTCAAGGGAATTTGATTTGTGTTTAATATGTATTGATGTTATGCACGACAATGCATCTTAAAATGTTAATTACAGAAGTTGTAGGAAGAATTTGGGAAGAGAAACAGCCAATTTGTTTTTAAAATGGCATTCACTGTGCACAGTAAAATACAAGTAATTTAATTTGGAAATTTCAGGGAGAAAAAATGAAAAAGGTCGATAAAACAATCGTGTTGCTGATTTACTATTCACTTTATCACGATCAGGATTTACATGTAATTACTAGCAAGAAAATTAAGTGTTACTGCTTATTTACTGACTGGTCATTACATCTTGTAAACAATGTTCCAAGCATCTATTGATATAGAAAAAAAAAACAACCAATCCATTCCGTCCACTTTTCACGGTTTGTCCGAATCCTAAGTTGACTTAATACAATAGTACAATAGGTCATGGACAAGGCTTTGTAAAACGGGTTGTGCAAGAAAAACTTGTAAATGTGTGAGATCAAATGTTTTATGTAATCCAAGGTGTCATAAAAGTAACTTGTGCAAAAATTATTAATTCATATTATAATACATATTTTTTTTATTCAAATTTAAATATATGGCCGATTTAACTTTCATTTTGAGGTGGTTTTCACTTGGGGCTGATTTGACTAGAAATCATAATTAGCACCTGTCAATTCAAATTTGCAAGTGATGTAATGTTTATAAAGGAATATGTAGGTTTAAAAAAACACTGATAAATTAGCTTTTTACGTAAAGATGAATATTTGAGTTACAAAATTTATTTAAAATTAAGTACTGTGAACAGACCAAATTTTATTTCGAAATATCAAATGAAACAGTTTATCAGAGTTCAATATTAACCTGGTTCTACTGTATTTCCATTGCAATTATAACAATATGAACATTATAGTGGGAGACCGTAGTTGGATTTACAGCTACTTGTGCAATATGTGCCTATCACCAATAAAATTGTGAGTTCGAAACCCTGTTCATGACGAGGTGTAGTCAATACAACATTATGTGATAAAGTTTGTCAATGATTTGTCGCAGGCCGGTGGTTTTCTTCAGAAATTCCGGTTCCTCCACCAATAAAACTGACCACCATAATACAACACATCATAAACCAAACCAATATTATAATGATGGCAAACTTTGCATGGATAGAAAACTGTAGTAACACTTTTCTTCAAGAAGGGAGACTTTATGTATATGTATTATTTGTTCACTGAAAATATTTATTTTGTTGATGAAGATAAAGATAAGATGGCATCATCAGTGAAAATAAGTTACCAAAAACCAATAAAAATTACATTTTGTTAATATTTTACCTTGAGTTTTTAATACATTGTATAGACAAATAGACAGGGAGGTCATGTCCAAACGTATGTCAAGTGAGGAATTTTTCAGCTATACCATGGGGAGAACAAGGTACATTCAATGAAATGATAATGATGTCTGGTTTATACTAGACTAGCACGCTTAATTGGATACAGTGCTAGCTCGCTTAATTGGATACAGTGCTAGCTCGCTTAATTGGATACAGTGCTAGCTCACTGAAACAATAGTCTGCGGATAGACATGTCACTCTACTCTATCCTGATATATTGTAACTTTATGATAAAGTATGTTTCATTCTGTTTGTTTAGATGGAGAATCAAAAAAAGATCTTGGTTGCGTTCGATTTTGACCACACCTTGATAGATGAGAACAGTGATTTATCAGTAAAGAAACTAGCTCCAAATGGTCAACTCCCTGAAAGTATTGAAGCCCAATACAGTGCTACTGGGTGGACAGAATACATGGCAGCCATCTTTAAATATCTACACAGTATAGGTCAAGTTTTAGATAGTTTTACAGTCAAACCTGTATTAAGAGGTCACATAAAGGACAAATAAAAGGTGCCCTTTAGGACAGGTTACCTTTGAATACAGGTGATTGCTTAATAGAGGTGACCACTTGGGCAGGTTTTACTGTATATCAACACTTTGTATCTGCTGTTTATTTATAAACTTTTCAAATTAGGTCTACTTTATAACCAAGGCATTAAATGAAATAAAACTTGGCAGGCACATACAAATTCTTGTTTTGTTTTCTGTAAATTTATAATTTTGTTGGAGATTTTTTGTGACAATCAGAATTTCATGTTGGTGCCACAGGGAGACTTGGTTTAATCAAATTTTATACAGGTAAATAAATTGAATTGAATGGTGATTATTTTAAAACATAAACCATAACAAATTAATATATACAACATACTTTTAATCAAATTTTATACAGGTAAATAAATTGAATTGAATGGCGATTATATTAAAACATAAACCTTAACAAATTAATATATACAACATACTCCTTATAGTCTATCTCACTATGTTCGTTGGGCTGCCGTGGCAATGATCGTATGGCAGTTGGATTGACAACTATCTGTGCAATCAGTGCCTATTGCCATAAAGTTGTGAGTTCGAACCCGTTCATGGTGAGGTGTACTCGATACAACATTATGTGATAAAGTTTGTCAGTGACTTTTGACAGGTCGGTGGTTTCCTCAACCAATAAAACTGATTACAACAATGTAACTGAAATATATATATATAACCCTAATCCAATCCTGTTTGATGGACATAATGCTAAACACATTATATACTGTTTCAAGCTAATTTATTTCTCTTTCATTTCAGGAATAAGAGAAAATGACTTGAAGAAATGTATGACGGACATACCTGTAACAGACGGAATGATAGAACTGTTAAAATACTGTCAGGATCAGAATTATGAAACCATAATAATATCTGATTCCAATTCTGTATTTATAGATATGATTCTAGAAAACGCTCAATTGACAAAGATGGTTACGAAAGTGTTTACTAATCCAGCATATTTTGACGAAAATGGCTGTTTAAAATTAGATTATTACCACACACAAGATTGGTGTGATTTAAGTACTGTGAACTTATGTAAAGGCCACATTTTACAAGGATACATTCAGAAGCGTAGACAAGAAGGAAACCAGTTTGATTTTATATTATATGTAGGTGATGGTACGAATGATTTATGTCCTTCTCTTACGTTGAAAGAGCAAGACTTTGTTTGTCCCAGGATTAACTTCAGGTTGTGGAAGAAAATTCAGAAAATATCCGCAGCATCAGAATCAGAAAAAGCCAAATTACCTCGACTGACAGCTAATATTTTAAATTGGAACTCGGGATTAGACGTTCTAGAATGTTTAAAACAACTGAAATAACAATTTATGTCCACTGTATGACATGTGACACACAAGTATATATTTTTTTATTTATCCCTGATTATAACATTCTTTTTAATCAGGACTATTCCATTAAACAGTACCAGTATATTCTGCAGCAAAAAGATGACCATTCACAAATTTAGAATTGTTTGCTGTTATATAACCAGTGATTCCAAGGCAAGTTTTGCTCACATGAAATTCTGAAATGTTCTGGCAGGAATTGTACAAAATATTCTCATAATTTTTTATCAGCTATAAAAATTTCAGTGATTTTTTATTTATCAAATCAATTCACATGAAATTCAAAAGGAAGATTTATGTTTATTATAGGCCATAACCTCAATAGACTTGTACAATGTATAACAGAATTGTAATGTATTCTGCAACCTTGCTAGAAGAAAATGGAGGGGCAGAGCACCCTTCCCTCAAAATCATGTTCCCCCTCTGCCCTCTTCTTAATTTCAATGTACCCTAATGCAATTATTAAAGTTAAACCCCAACCAAGTATTTTGTAACAACTTAATGACACATCATAAATTAATTTTAATGTCTGCTACACAATTTATTGGATCACAGTCAGCAGGTAGACATTTTTTTCACTCAGAAACATTATCTCTCTTAAAGGGATATTAAAGCTCATTTTGGTAATTTTTTGTATCTCATGAAAACTTGCAATTGGTTCAATAAATGATATTTATGAAACATTAACCCGGTTTTTATCAATGAAACTTTGTAAAAGTCACATAATGCGTTGATAATTCGGTCATATCTTGCGGTCTTTGCCTGGAATTGAATTTTTGCTTCCTGGACAAAAATTCATTTCGACCCTTTTCAGTGATATCTTAACGATATTAGGGATTATATATGGGCGTGCAAAGTATTTTTGGATTGTTTTTACAATAAAATTGAAAAGAAACAACCTTCGTCACGAGTTGAAAAAATATGATAAAACTGGCTTTAATATCCCTTTAAAAGTTTTATTTCATTGGTGTTTTTTAATTTTTTATTTCATGGTATTAAACTGTGTTAGCTAAGGGAACTATATTCCCTACTAACAATATTGATTTCACTGTAAATTAATGAGGGGATAAAACTTAAAACCACAAAAAAAAAAATGATTCCCCATTTATAAATTTGATTTCACATTGAATTAATGATGGAATGAAATAGTGAAAACCTTAAAAAAAAAAAAAAAAAAGGATTTCCCATTTCAATATAAATAATGATTTCACTGAAAATTAATGGCATGATCAAACTGCAGGCCAGTAAAAATTATGCTAACTTTTGATTTCATTTAATTAAAATATTATAATTACCAGTACAGATATATATATATATATATCGTCGCCGTGGAATTATAAGGTCGTAAGTGGTACATACGACCTTTTTAGATTTTTCCATATTTTTACTCTGCTTCAAAAGCTCTACAAGATGATATACTGGGTTCCTGTAATATCCCTTTGGAAATAGCTAAATTTTAAAAAGATCGTATCTACTACTTTTCTAAAGTAGAATTAAAAGGTCGTATCTACATGAAGAAATCAACCAAATATTTTCCAACCAACTTCCATATTTGACATTGTAAGGTCGTAAGTGGCAGTTACGACAAAACATTTTTTCTCAATATCCGAAAATTAAGAAATGGCAGTAACGACCTTACATTTCCACGGTGACGATATATCAAATCATAATTTTGTATAACCAAGGTCTTGAGTACTATAAAAAGAAATTTATATATTCAGAATGATGTAAAATGATCAAATGTAAATTAAAATACTTGTGTTGTATTGGCAATAAATGGTGCAACATTAATGAAATATCTGTTACAGCATTAAATTAAATCATATCTCATAATTTATTAGTTACTGTTTGTTCGGTTATGGTGTTAAACACCACTTTCAACAATATTTCAGTTATATCGCGGTGGACAGTGTTATTGGTGGAGGAAACCAGAGTACACGGAGAAAACCAAAGACCTGCCACAAGTCACTGACAAACTTTATCGCATAAAGTTGTATCGAGTACACCTCCCCATGAACCTTTGAACTCACAACTGTAGTGGCAATAGGCACGGATTGCATTGGTAGTTGTAAATTCAACTACAATACGATCACGACAGTCCCTTAGATTATTTGGTGTTCATCACAATTTAAATAAAAATTAGATCTCTCCACTAACACTTGCTCTATCTGTTTATTTGTCGCTCCTTGGAAGATCACATTAGATATCACGTCGGATGTCAAAAAATTGTTCCTACAATCAAAATAAGAAACGGAGCAAAACAATAAGTCTCCCAACGTTGTTTGAGAGACTTAATAATGTTCCCCAAATCTTCACTATGAAGTAAACTTTCTTCCAAAGTCCTAAAGGGGAACAATTCATGCAACAGAATAGACAAAATGAAATTCCCATCATGCATTAATAAAATTATCAACAAAAATGGAATTGGTCTTGGTGTTTGTTCTGTTTTTAATTCCTTCATGCCATATTGAAATAGAATTTGGTTCCCCGCTTCTTCTATTCCTATGGAGACTAACAATTTCCTCCATTAACCAAATATTGGTAAAGAAATTACCTCTACCTGGATACAAAGACAGTCTGGAAAATATTTTTCATTTTCAACAAACATTTTGGAATAGGAAATCCTGGGCAGTAATAACAAACTAAGTGGTGAAATCACTGTCTGGTGTCAAGAATATAAAAGTTGGAGATTGTATCAGGTCTCAAATCTCTGCAAATTTTGTTAGATGGTTTGTTTTGGTTTATGGTGTTTAATGCCACTTTCAACAATATTTCAGTTACATCGTGGCGGTCAGTTTTATTGGTGGAGGAAAAGGAAACCAGAGAAAGTCACCGACCTGTCGCAAGTCACTGACAAACTTTATCACATAATGTTGTATCGAGTACACTTCGTCATGAACAGGTTGAAACTCACAACTTTAGTGGTGATAGGCACTGATTGCACAGGTAGTTGTTAATCCAACTACTATAAGTTCACGACAGTCCCCAGTCATGTAAAGGTGGGTTTATACTCCGGATGCGATGGATTTGCGATGTCACTTTCAACCTCTCTATCCCATCGCAGCAACAACACACGTCATCGCTGACTATCGCTAGCAAAAATTTTCGTCACAAGGATCATCGCAGCAGACTTTAAATAATTTTAACTTTTTAGCGATATCGCTGCCATCTGAAATCATAAAAAAATGTTATCAAAATCACTACCGGTAAGCAACACGAACTAAAAACGATAGTAGCAACGTGACAAAAAAGCAATGATTTTGCAATAGTATCACTTCTCCATCTCAGCAATTTCATCGCTTGTCTCATCGCTGTCGCACCTGGAGTATAAATCCACCTTTAGACTTGTAGTCAGATGTCAACAACCTTTACCACCAAGGCCCCCTAGTTTGTATAGTCAGTGATTTTAGTTTAATGCCAACTCAAATTTTTCATCTATATCATGGCTAGAACAGGTTAGTTTTCAATGAGATGATGAGGTCTACTTTGTACTAGACCAACACTCCGAGTTGGATTTTTATAGTGCTAACTCACTGAAACAACAGCCTGCAGGTAGACATGTCGCTCCACTCGGACACATTATCCTGATTCAAAGCCAATTAGTCTTTGCTCTTTTTCCTTATCAATGCTGCATGCTTACCGGAGAAGCAACAAATACCAATTTTATAGTCTGGTTTGACACGATCAGGGCTTCAAACCCATGATCTACCCCACTCGAGGCAAGCACGCTAACCATTTACACCGCAAGTGTTTCCTTGTTCATTATACGTGACGTGGATAATAACATGATTGATTTTAATATTTTAATATTTTGTTATTCAGTACTTATAATGGACAATAATAACATAACAATCAACACTTTATTCAAAATCTTTTTTCTTTTCAAAAATATATTTCCAGAACAATAATATCCTACAATATTAACCCAAGAGGAAATATCTGTCAAGTATACAGTTACACCTGCCCATGCAGTCACCTGTATTAAAAGGTCACATTTTTCTTGTCCTGTCATAGAAAATGACATATAAATTGAACCACTTAAGAGGTAACCTGTCTTAAAAGACCACTTTTTCTTTGTCCCAAAAAGTGACCTCTTAATACAGGTTATATTCAGCTAGAAAATATGGCATCTTTTCATAAATGTAGAGATTCTTCTAAAAATACCCAAGGTTAAAATTGACATGTGTATTGTGCTAAAAAAACATTGTATATAAATTTCAAAACATTTTGCCAAGGTAAGTCACTGAAAACCAATGGCCTGATGCAAGTCACTGAAAAAACCAACGACCTGCTGCAACACAGTGAAAAACAAAGACCTTCTGCAAGTCGATGACAACCAACGACCTGCTGCAAGTCACTGAAAACCAACGATCTGCTGCAAGTCACTGAAAACCAACGATCTGCTGCAAGTCACTGAAAACCACGGATCTGCTGCAAGTCACTGAAAACCAACAACTTGCTGCAAGTCACTGAAAACCACTGATCTGCTGCAAGTCACTGAAAACCAACGGCCTGCTGCAAGTCACTGACAACCAACGATCTGCTGCAAGTCACTGAAAACCAATGACCTGCTGAGAATTGCTGAACATTTTCCCTACATGAATTTGTATAGAGTGCACCTAGCCATGGGTGAAATATTGATTTTTAGTGCCAGTAGCCATTTTGGTTGCGTAGGGTTAGGGTTAGGGTTAGGGTTATATACACAAAAGGCTTTCTTTAAAGACAATAAACATTCATAATGAATGGATACAATAGTTCTTAATCAAAATTACTAAATGCCTACAATATCTAGACCTTATGATAACAAATACCAGAATGAACAAAAAACAGCATAGTTACACTGTTGCTAACACATGCTAAATACAGTAAAACCTGATTTAGTGACCACCTCTATTCAGCAATAACTTGTATTATGCGACCTTAATTTTCATTTCCCTTTACAGTGCATTTTATATTAATAAAAACCTATATTTAGCGACCATCTGTCTTATGTGACCTTATTTCAAAGTTCTCAAGGAAGGTCACATAAGACAGGTTTTATTACATCAGAGTTCTTGAAATTTGTCGGTTTTATCGGTTTGGCCGACAAAAAATCGGCATGTCCGACATATTCCACATCTCTGTCGGCCCACTGGACCGGCAAAACATCCACCGGTATTCTAGGCCGACATTTCCGGTATTTGATTCATCTCCATATCCTAACCGTTTCGCATATTACGCATCCGGAAGTTATCTATTATTTCCGTTTTTCTTAATTTTGAAAGTATGACGACCAGGTGGCCGATTACATTTAGTGCAGGTGCAAATCCTGGCAAACGAAAAAGAGAGGACATAATCGGAACTAAAGATAGTAAAAAACAATATGAAATGAATCGAGAGCGTCAGTTTTAACAACACTGGATTGACAAAACACCTTGGCTACGATGCGAAAGGGAATGAAGAAAATCAGAACTCAGTAGAGAGTGATACACAGCTAGAGAATGAGGAAGGCATTGATAGAGAGAGTGATGAAATAAATAGAACGTGAGAGAAAATAAAAATTGAGAATGAATTGGAAAGAGAAAGTGAGAATGATGAGGAGGCTAAAGGAAGAGAGAAAATAAAAACTGTAGAAAGTGAAATGAGTAGTGATTCAGAGTGTAAAATGAGCGAAGAAGAAACATTAAGAGCTACATGTATAACTGAATTTGAAATTGAGTATGAATTCAACTAGTTAGTGACATTCTGATGTATTCATACACATAATATTTACACAAACACACATATTGCTATTATAAATTACTGAAAAGTTATTGTTGAATAAAGTTAAAGTTAAATAAAGACATTTCTGTATGGACATGAGAAAAAAGTTCGGACTGACAGATTTTGGTTCGGACTGACAAAGTTCCATTAGTTGTCAGTTCGAATGTCTGACAGCACAATTTTTTTTTCAAGAACTCTGTTACATGATAATTACTTAACTGAATATAATACAATTAAGCGAGAAAAATGATGACTTGGAAAACCGTAGTAAAAATAAATCTCTTATCACCATGTATTGATTGGTGTTTAACGCAAACATTAGCAATGTTTCAGCTATATTGTGCACTTATCACGATGTAGTGTAATTTGTTATTGTATAAACTATGCGTTCTGGGGGAAAATATTGTCACTCGTAAAACAAAATGGTCATGGACTGGAATAGAAAATTCACTGAGATCATTTTATATATTTTTCTCTTTTAAAATGACTGTGTTCTAAATACAGAGTATTTGGTCTCTATGTTAAACAATAATGAAAAACTAAACGAATGACAAAAAAAGTTGAAAAATAAACATTTAACAAGACTAGAACTGGTGTCGCAAGTCACTGACAAACTTGATCACATAATGTTGTATCGAGTATACCTCGCCTGAGCAGTGTTTAACCTGAAATATTTTGTTCGAATAATGTGTAAGACTACATGTAAAATATAACACAGGTTGTATAATACAAACAAATATAAAAACGCATGATAGCATTTTGTATGTCATGTTTCAAATTTAAGTACATGGTATAGTATATGGACAATTGTAAATGACATGATGATAAATTTGACTCAACTGTTATCTTGCTTTGGAATCTTGAGTCTGAGTTGATATAAAACTTATTCTTATTGACTCGACGGTTATCTTGCTTTGGAATCTTGAGTCCGAGTTGATATAAAACTTATTCTTATTGACTCGACGGTTATCTTGCTTTGGAATCTTGAGTCTGATTTGATATAAAACTTATTCTTATATTGACTCAAATTGTCTGTTATCCTGCCTTGGACTCTTTGAGTCTGAGTTGATATAAAACTTGTTCTTATATTGATTCGACATGACTATTATCCCCCTTTGGACTCTCGAGTCTGAGTTGATATACCACTTGTTCTTATGTTGACTTGACTATTATCCCCCTTTGGACTCTCGAGTCTGAGTTGATATACCACTTGTTCTTATGTTGACTTGACTATTATCCCCCTTTGGACTCTTTGAGTCTAAGTTGATATAAAACTTGTTCTTATATTGACTTGACTATTATCCCCATTTGGACTCTTTGAGTCTAAGTTGATATAAAACTTGTTCTTATTTTGACTCAACTAGGCTGTTATCCTGCTTTGTACTCTTGGTTCTGAGTTGATATAAAACTTGTTCTAATATTTCCTGAACTGATAAATTTTCATGGCAATACCAGTTTTATTTAAATGTAAAATTAACAAGTATTAATCTCATATGAAATGGTTTTTTTTTTAAATGTATATATATTTGAACCTATAAGAATTCTTTCCAACATACACATAATCTTATATTACCAACATCGAATAACACAAAACAATTGTTGTTTTGTCCTATCAGTTCAGTTTTATAGAGTAACTAAGACTGCAGTGTTAGCAACAGTTTTCAGAGCTGTTAGACATTTTTCTGTTGGAGGGGTGGCAAATGTAGCCACACCCCATTTCTGTCCATCAACCTCAGTAGAAACTGTCATACTGGCAACACACATACCAGCACTAGCTAAAGCTCCTGCAAAAACAAAATGATTTGAATCAATAGATTTTGCATATAACATTGTTTTTGTACCTCTTTGCACATTTAAATGTGAAATAAATGTATAGTATTCTTCCTCTTATAAGACCAGATTTGAGATCCACTGAGATGGGAATGTAATTAGAAGGTTTTACATTCATTATTTGATTCAAACAAATTGATGCTTTACCGGTATTTATTCTGGTCTCCCTCAAAGACCATTAATGTTTTTTTTAAATGTTTCTGACTAATTGATATTAAGTCTGTATCCACTATGATTGTTTTTGTCCTAATTAACTAGTCTTTAATTGACCTACTTGGTAAAGTAAAGCAGTTATCTACAAGCATTTACCGACCCTACCCCATGTTTATGTCACCATTCATTTTTGTGATGGTGTATATCTCTTTGAGTGAAGGCGAATCTGTGCTTGTTCTTTTATTGTTTGTTTATATCTGTATTGCCATCGTATATCGGTTTTTTTTCGCGTGTGGCTAGTTTTCGCTATGTTCGCGGCCGTTAAAAACCGCGGAAATTAAACTCTGTGGAAAATTCCCCGAAAATAATAAGAAAATAACATGGCAATTTAATTGACAGATGCTTACTGCAAGGTGTGATAAATGTCAGATTACCAACAGATAATTGTTGACTTAACAATTACAGATAGAGGGATAAACTTGTCATCATTTGTGTTAATTAGTCATTAAATTCAGCTGTGGCTTGATAATTGACCATTAATTACGATTAATATAAACAATTATTGAACCCGAGAGAGATCCGGGTCGCTGATTTACCAAGCCGAGGCCACACTTCACAATAATTAAAACAATCAAATGCTTACAATCGTAATAAAGTTGATTAAAACAATATTTAAAATGGTTATTACATGAATTATTATTATTGAGAGTGTTAGTTTAATTTTTTTATAGTTGCTGGGATCGAATAATATCAAACTGCATGGTCTCAAGGTTCATCTAAATATCGAAAACAAAAGAAATGTACTCGTTCTGAAATTCCGATTAACCTGAGTTTTTATGTGTATATAATACCACAAGAAACAAATATTCTTCAAATTGTTGATATAATGATAATTCTTTTGCATAGGTTTATTTTTATCGAGGATTTTGTCAATCAGCGAAAATAAAACACAGTGAAAAATTAACCTACTGATTTTGACTGAATATCACGAAAAAATCCTGATGCAAAAAAAAACAACCCGATATACGGTATCAAGAGGGAGACAGTTGGGTCCTATCAACTGGAATAACACTGCCACATTTTTATGCCTGTCCAAAAAAGTCAGGATCTGATTTCCAATTTCCAATTTCATTGTTTTTTTGATTTGAGGTGAGAGGTGTTTGTTCATTTATGTCGATATTGATAGCATTGTTGAACATCAGTTTTCTTTTCATAGTCTTTGCTTTTACTCATTAGTGGGACAATACTTAGTATAAGAATTACATTGTTTTTGGTCTTACCTCCAAATATTCTGCACTCGAGGTGGGCACACTAGCCATTACATCAGAGGCAAAAATTGTGAAATTCCAAATATTAATAAAATTTTAACATTAGGAAGAAAAAATAGTTTAGTGTGCACCATTATAGCTTTTTGTTTCGTGTGTCTTTAAAATAATCAAAGGGTTTTAAATTGTACAGATAAAACTTCTAATTTAATATGAATGGTATTTATTTCCACTGACGTCCAATCAGACCTGTCATGGTCGTGATCATATAGTGCTTGTATTTCCAACTATCTATGCAATCAGTGCCTCTCACCACTAAAGTTGTGAGTTTGAATCCCGTTCAAGGCGAGGTGTTCTCGATACAACATTATTTGATAAAGTTTGTCAGTGACTTGCGACAGGTCTGTGATTTTATCCGGGTACTCGTTTCCTCCACCAATAAAACTGACCGCCACAATATAACTGAAATATTATTGAAAGTGGCATAAAACACCATAATCCTACACCCCCCCCTCCCCCCAGATAAGACCTACCTGCTACTGTTGGTAACAACTGAGGATTACCAGTTCCTTTGAATACAAGAGCTACATCTGTTAATGATGCAGGAACCGTGAACTGTTGACCTTGTAATTCAATAAGAAGGGCATTTCCACCGGATGTTGTTCCCGAGATACGGAATCCATCATCAAATATGACGGAGACAAGATTTGTATAAGGAGCTGGTGCAGAGACTTCATGCACTGTTTTTACCTAATTTTACAGAAAAAAAAACAATCTTACAATGTTATTTCATTTATTCATTATAATAAGCAATAGAATTAAATTATAAAAATGTCATGAATATAATGAATGCAGTGAACGTACAAACAACTCTTGTCTTAAATTGTGACCTTAAAAATATATGGTCAGTTTAAAATCTAAAAGGGGACCATCATTGTGGTGGTCATATTGTATTTGGATTTACAACTATCTGTTCAATCAGTGCCTATCACCACTAAAGTTGTGAATTTGAATTGAGGTGTACTCGATACAACATTATGTGATAAAGTTTGTCAGTACCTTGCGACAGGTTGGTGGTTTTCTCAAGGTACTCCGTTTTCCACCACCAATAAAACTGATGTGGTTGTGATCATATGGTAGTTGGATTTACAATTACCTGTGCAATCAGTGACTATCACCACTAAAGTTGTGAGTTTGAACCTTGTTCATGGCGAGGTGTATTCGATACAACATTCTGTAATAAAGTTTGTCAGTGACTTGCAACAGGTCAGTCATTTTCTACGGGTACTCCAGTTTCATCCACCACTAAAACTGACTGCCACGATATAACTGAAATATTGTTGAAAGTGGCATTAAACACCATAAAGCAAATGAACAGACTTACATTTTGCAATGTATTAAAATTAAGTTATACATACATTTAAACCTATTTCTTTTGCCAAAGCAGGTGAATTTACTAAATTCAATGCTGGAGTATCTCCACCTCCTGAGACAGGAGAGTTCCTAAGTAAACCTGATAGTACAGCTGCACTTAAATATGACCCAGCTGGCTTTAATGTCGGTCCTACAACATAAAAAATTCATGAAATCAATCCAAACCATTTCTGGTAAAATTTACAAAATAACAAATAATTTTAACCTTCACTGATTAAAATTTCATTTCATAATAAGTTATTTGTGAAAATAAAGGGGCTGTCATGGTCATAAGCATATGGTAACTGGATTTATAACTACCTATACAATCAGTGCCTATCACCACTAGCGTTGTGAGTTCGAATTCCGCTCAGACCATGTGTACTCGATACAACATTATGTGATAAAGTTTGTCAGTGACTTACAGAAGGTCGGCGGTTTCCTCCATCAATAACCAATATAACTGAAATATTGTTGAAGGTTGTTAAGGGTGTAGGCCTGGGTAACCCCCAAATTTTCCCATCATTCAATTTTTTTTTTTATTTGCACCATGGAATAGTTATGTCTAAATACATTTTCTGACAAAGTTTCAAGAAATTTCACCGTGCCGTTTTCTCCATAGCACATCCTAAATATAGCAATTTTGGGGGTATTCCCGACGCCAGGTGGTAATTACTAGTTTCGGAAGTTTCTAATCGATATACGCATTTATTTCTGGTTGAAAGGGAATATTTTGACTTTAATACACTTGACAGTGTTATTGTTCAATAAATATGAAATATCTAGCATATATGAATATCCTGTATGGATATAATCACGTGCAAACAGTGGAAATTGGGAAAAAAGGGGGGATGCCCTGAGGTACCACCCTGGTATTAAAAATGTTATTGAAAAAATCCTGTCATTTAATTTCCACCAAAAAATGTCACAGTAAAGAAAATATATATAGACATCATTGAACCAAAACTTTTACCGTCGAATTTTTTAAATATTTAAATTTATGTTTTTCATGGCACCCAAAAAAAAAATGAAATTGTCAAGGAAAGTTATCACACACCCATCTTTTGCTAGTTTCTTTGTTTGTGAGATAAAAATTAACTAGTTACCAATAACAAAAAACTTTTCAATTCTTATAAATGACACAGTGGATGTCCAAATTACCAAATGACTGCATTTGTCTTTTTTATTTTCAGGTCGGTTGGGGAGGGGGACGGGTGATTTGAGGGTGACTATACTTGATTAATTCATTAAAAAAAACAACACACACACAGACATCCACCCAGGTGTATTGTTAAATTCCTTTAAATTCTGTCCTCCAGTTGTATTCGTTTGATTCTGCTTATTCTTTATTTGTCTTAGGAGAAGGAGACGGCGGTATAAGAGAGGATCAGATAATATTACAATTTTTTTCCCAAACATAGCTTTCTATTTTTTACTACCGTATAATTTGCTCTATAGTTTCATAATATCTAAGATTCTGATGAATATACAATGTATTTATTTTTTGTTTTTTTTTTTACAAACCCTTGAATTTCAATAGAAAAAGGTTGTCACACAAATTGTGTTACATTTCTGGCATTTTTGACAACATATTTCGATGAACATTTTTTCTGGAAAGAGATATTTCAATGATATTTAGTGGGCATATAATAATAACACACTGCCTGACACTGGCATAAGCAGCAATAATATATTAAAATACAAGGAGCACAACTATGGAAAGGTAAAAGGAAAAGGAGTCATATTTTTTAACAGGCCAAATCCAATGTAAACAATCTTTATCACCAAGAAGCTTGGAATTGAGGTGGAATTTTCAAACGCACAGATGATCATATATTTGAGAAGACACTGAAAATAAGAGTTATCTCCCATACCCCAGGTCTACACCCTTAAACACTAACCCTAATCCTTGGAAAAATAATAACTATTTTTCATTTATCATTTCAAGCTTTGCAGACAAGAAAATTAAAAAAAAAACATTTCTCAATTAATCAAAATTAGATTACTTACCATATGTCGTAACTTGCATATTTTGTACCTTTCCTGGATTTAAGGCTGATGCAACCTGTCCTAGCTTCCTACCAAGTTCAACCCAAGGTCGTGATTCAGGACTCAAAGCATTCGCTAATGCTTGTGCATTAATCTGAAGAAAAAAAGTAATTTAATTAAAGAAACTATTTAAAATATTTCAGTTTATTTTCAATCTGATTAAAATCATCTGTTATAATATGCTACACTCTCCATAGCATCTGAAAGAACCTAATTGGACGTCATGTCCAGATGAACACATGATTAGCCAATGAAAACGCTGCTGGCAAAATCTTAACAGCACCTTTGACACTTTATTATCAATGCACCACAAACAAAAAAACTACAATTGTTTTTTTTTAATACGAATTCACATAAGAAAGGTCATCCAGACATGGCATGACCTCTAATCAGGTTGTCAGAATGTAAAAACCTTGTCTTGCGATGGAGGTCATCTTGGATTTCCTATGGACAAAAAAACGCTTTAGATTTAAAGGGCCATATAAGGAACATTCCTACGAAAAATAATTCCATCACACATGGAATTTCGGAGAAGAGTTTTAATATTTAAGCCAATCAGAAAGCATAATTGACCTTACCAGCCATTTTGAATTTCCGAATAAAACGAAAATCATGTAATATGTTGAGGATTATCTAAGTAACTTGTTTACCAAGTTTGCTTCCAATTGGACCACTGGTTTGTGAGAAATAGAATGAAATGCTAAAAACTAATGGACACAGACAACAATGGATGCAAAGTGATGATGCTACCTCACATGGATGGAACCTTGATCCAGGAGAGCTAAAACAAAATAATATATCTATGAACTTACAGCACCAAAGAGATTCTTCCCTTGAGCTAGATCTACAAATTGTTCTGCAATTTCTACGGCTACTCGTTTCTGTGCCTCCACTGTACTAGCTCCTAAATGTGGTGTCGCTAAAACTTGTGGCATCTGGACTAGGCTGAAATCCTTCGGTGGTTCACTCTCAAACACATCTAAACCAGCTCCTCCACACTGACCAGACTCAATTGCTCTTTTTATAGCAGCCTCTTCAATAATGCCTCCACGAGCAACGTTTACAACTTTTACACCTCTTTTACATAGAGAGAACACTTTGTCGTTTATCAAATCTGAAACCAGAAACCAAGACAAACCATAAAACAGAGAAATGGTCTACAATATCAACTATGAGAAATTTGAAGTTTTAAGAGTAAGAGCTTGTATTTGTCATCTTCTTTACAAACAATTCTATCATACAAAAGAAAACATGTGTCAAAAAAATATGAAATTATCAAAAAAAACCATTCATTTCATACATAAAGGCCAGTATACTAAGTGGCAACACAATTTATTTTTTCTGTTACATTGATAATATAAAGTATGTCTTCATCACTTTTCATCAATTTTTCTCTGACTCAATAATGTTAGTCTTAAGATTTCCTCACTTCTTCTGTGACATTTCTACCAAATAATTCAAACTAGAATCTTACATTTCCAACAACGATTTTTATCAAAAGTCTTATGCTCATTATATACACGAACTAGCTTTTTCAGAAGATATTCAAGGCCAAGAGCGTGTGCGCATAATGCACGAATGCGCACTATGCAACCCTAATGACGGTATGCCCTGCTAAACTTACTTCTAGTTTGAGGTATCAATGGAGTATGTACTGTTATATAATCTGCTAAGGGCCATATCTTTTCTAGAGGCATCCATTCTGTGTTGAACTCTGCACTGACCTCTGCAGGAATGATCGGGTCATAACCAATTGTCTGAAAAATATCAAAAACATTTTGTACTGCCACTAACACTTAAAGGAAAAATATTATCTTTTCTTCCAATATATCAGATCCTATGGAATATTGTATATGGTTGGTTCCATCCCCGGTCAGGACAAACAAAAGACAATAAAATTTGAATTTTTGCAAAGCATGCAGCATTAAGGAGAAAGATCAAGCACTGGTTGGCTAGGAATCAGGGTAATGTGTCTGAATGGAACATGTCTTTCTGCCGACTGTTGTTTCAGTGAGCTAGCACTATTAAAAATCAACTAAGCATATTCATTTTTTATCTGGAATGTGTTTTGTAACCATAGTGACAAAAAAATCTTTTAAACATAAAAATATATTTTTCAATTCAAAAAGGGAAACAATTTGTTGCCATCCGCTGTCGGCAATCCTCATTAAATAAATTGATCCGTACCAGTAAATTCAAATTTTCATTTGAAGGACTGAATTATCAACCAGAACTACTTACTGTCATTCCAAAAGACTGCATTCTCAAGGCGACTTCTTTTCCTATTCTACCTAGGCCTATAATGGCTAATGTTTTCCCATACAACTCATTTCCCATTAAAACTTTTCTCTCACTCCATTTCTCTTCCTTCATTGCTTTATCCCCTCTGTGAATGTGTCTGTAAAATAATTTTTCATTACTTTAGCTATATTCTGTGTACGATCAAAATGGAAACATATTTTTTGTGGATTATTTAAATCAAGTCGTCCCCTTCTTTTCTCAGGAAAATCTCAAAAAATAATTTTCAAATGTTCAAATATTAGTAAAGATGTCTTTTCTTGTTTACTATTTTTCAATTTAAAGTACAATTTTGGTCTTAAAGTGTGGCTCAATTTAATTAATTATAATCAATATAAACAAGATGAACTGTGAGCTAATGCTCACTTATGAAACCCCCACTGTTCGGCAAACAGGAAGTGGGAATCTGACGAGTCAACAAACGCTTCCCACGATATGGGGTACCTATATGAAGCTTGTGACCAAATATCAGATTTCTGCCATCAATAGCTGCTGAGAAAAATGTGACAAAAAATGTGCATATATGTTCAATGTGTATAAAAACCAACTACAGTCAAACCTGTCGTAACGGTCACCTTTATATAATGGTCACCTGGTCATAACGGTCACTTTCGTGCTCTCCCTCTGCATTTTACTATATATTTTAATTCGATATAGCGATCACCTGTTCAATGTGGTCAGCGGTCACCATTTATAAGTAATTTTCAGTGTAAAACCTTTGTATAACGGTAAATTTGATTTTAAAAATAATACCGGAAGTGATTTCGGAAGATCGGTATTATTCTCAAATGTACCAAAAATCACGAGGTGTTACAAAATATATTGACTAATTTAATTAATTAAATAAACAAACACCATGCATTTTGTGAATAGTAAATTACATAAAGGACAGTTTATCCCCGGGCGTTATTGGGGATTTTTATTCATTACGACGAGAATAGAAATTCACTCACCAAAAATATTTTGTATCTAGTGCATCATGTCAAAATCATCAACATCCGTAAATAGGCCAAGCTTTGAAATTTGACAATAAAGTGAAAGTGATAAATCATTGTGATGTTGGGAAAAGTTGTCGGGCTGTGGG
>MJUT01001866.1:290868-300926 GCA_002080005.1 Gigantidas platifrons | reverse complement strand
CAATCAATAGTTGCTGAGAAAAATGTGACGAAAAATATCTTGGGACGGACAGACGGAAGGACGGACAGAGGTAAAACAGTATACCCCCCTCCCCCTCCGGGGAGTGGGGGTATAATAATAAATTGAAATTTTTTTCAAATTATTCCAACTATTGAAAAATAAAAAAGTTTGAGCCAGAGGATGTGAGATATCCTAGTTTCATTAAAATAAAGAGCAATTGATACTTTTTATCACATATAATTATACTTGTAATAATCTGTGTATCTAGTCAATACATTGGTGCAACTGTACTGACGAGAAATGATTTAAATTGGAAAAACTGTTGCCATTTTGGCAGTCTGTGTGTAAGTAGTATATATGTGACTTACCTTGATAGTGCACAAATAAGAGTACAAGTATGTTCAGCTGCACTTAAAGTGTTCCCTCCTGGCGTGCTGTAAAATATATACATAGTTAGTTGTACAACAAGACAAGCTTTGTTCCAAATAAAAATATAAACTAGTCTGTTTTGTCTGCTTTTTTGCATTAGATTTCGTCAAGTATTGGGAATGAGCAAAAACATGACATGCTTCTCCAGAAATGATAAAAACATTTGACACCAATTTACAGTATTAACGACTGATGGCAAGATTGAGTACATAATGAGATAGGATCATTAGCAAGTATATGTCCAGATCATTGGAAAACTCCACGTCAAAATGACAGACATCTAGCTCTACAGTAATACTACAAGTAAAAAAACAGATTCTGGGTTTGGGTCTTGGTGCTTAAAGCCACTTTCAACAATATTTCAGTTATATTGTGGCGGTCAGTTTTATTGGTGGAGGAAACCACAGTAACCAGAGAAAATCACCGACCAGCCACAAGTCACTGAAAAACTTTATCACATAATGTTGTATCAAGTACACCTCGCCTGAGAGGGGTTCAAACTCACAACGTTAGTGGTGATACAAATGTAGGTACTGATTGCATAGGTAGTTATCAATCCAACTACCATACGATCACGACCACGATGGTCCCTAACACTGATTCTGTTAATAAAACGTAAGTAAAGAAGGGAACAAAATAAAATAATAAGAAAATCATTCTAATAAGGTCAAAAATTACTTCATGACAATAATTCCCCTTTTAGTGGCTGCATCACAGTCAATATTATCTACACCAGTCCCAGCACGACCAATAATCTTCAGTTTCGTCCCAGCATTGATAACATCAGCTGTAACCTTAGTGGCAGATCGCACAACCAAACCATCATATTTCTGAAAATAGAGTTAGGTACACATGTACTGACGTAGGAAAATAAAAGTTAATGTTTTTCCTTTCATAAAATTGGTTTTGGTTTGGTTTATGGTGTTTAACACCACTTTCAACAATATTTCAATTATATTGTGGCAGGTAGTTTTATTGGTGGAGAAATCTGCAGTAAGGCCACTCCAAATTGATTACTTGTTCTTCAGATTTTTTCATTAAAAAAATGGAGCGGGCGAGCGAAATTTTTTTAATTATTTTTTTTCCTGAAAATTGAATTTTTGGAGGCGCTAAAATCTTGAACAAGCGAGCGACACTTTTTTTTTTTTTAATCATTTCCCCCTCATTTTTGTGTTTTTAAATGAGAATTCAAGATAATTTTATAAGCGGGAGACTTTTTTTTATTTTAAATTGTTTAAAAATCATGAAACATGAAGAGGGAATGTTGAAGAAATGGTGAGGAAACATTTTTTGTTGAAATTTTCAATCTGAATTTTAAGGGGCGAGCGGGTCCGAAGAACAAGTATTTAATTTGGAGTGGCCTAAACAGATAAAATCACTGACCTGCTACAAGTCACTGTCTGAGCGGAGTTTTAACTCACAACGTTAGTGGCGATAGTCACTGATTACATAGGTAGTTGTAAATTTCCGACTATCATACAATCACGACCATGATGACCCCCTCACAAATTGAAAATAACAAGCAAAAAACATTAAATGGTCAACAATATACCCAACTTACTATAACAATATAAACCACTCCTATGTCAAACCTTAAACAGTAAAGGTCTACAATATACCCAATGTTACTTTTTTATAGTGCTAGCTCATTGAAACAACAGTCTTCAGATAGACGTGCTGCCCCACTTGGACACATTATTCTGATTCAGATTATACAACCAGTCTTTGCTCTTTCTCCTTAATGCTGTGTGCTTAGCGGACAAGCAACAAATACCAATTATATAGTCTTTGTTTTGACCAGTTTGGGGCTTGAACCAACCATCTACTGCACTCGAGGCGAGCACTCTAACCATTACACCTCCAATGCAGGTCTAGTCCTACAATATAAGACTCTGCACGTTTCAAACCGTTTATTTTTAAAGTTTTTTTTTTCTTTTTCTTTTTTTTTTGAAACGCAGATCCGTGTTTCGCACAAAAATATAAAACAATTATTCAAAAAAGTAAGTAAACGACAGCGGATAGGAAACATTGCCCATCGCCAAATGGGAGCTCATTTATTTTGTGATATATGTAGAGAAATTGTTATCGGCTGAAACACAATATAGGGCTCATACTCAAAAGCAGTGTGTTATGTGCAATATTAACATACTTCCATTGAATTTAAAGGTATCACTCTATATTTTGAGAAAAGTGAATCGATCAATTTATGTTTTTAAAATTAATTAATCAAATATCAAATATTTATAATTTCCGCTAGTACGTAAGCGACCTCATATAAAAAAAAACATGGCAGTGCCCATGTCGAGTGAAGGAATAGTTAGTTTCCTATAAAACGTATCATGTTGCGTATCGTAATACATATCAAATATCGCAAAACGTATCGTTTGTGGAAAAAGGGTATCGTTACACCCCTAATCAGAAATCTGTAGGGTCCGTAACCAGTAAAAAAATCTTCTAGAAAACACTGTCAAAAGATTGATATTTTTATGTTTGAACATGTAAAATACACAGAGTAGTTATAATCAGTCAAAATATGAACAATTGTAGACACAATAAAAACTGCAGAAAAGAAAATATGATTACGGACACAACAAAAACCATGTAGTGTCTGTAACTAAAGGATGTAATTATAATCTTGTGAATAAATGTTAATTAAAAAGGGAATTAGCAAGTAATTCTGAGTAATCTTAACATCATACCAACTTCAGACATTATAGATCATAGAAAACATGTTGCTTTTAAGAATAACAGTACTTGAGTTTTCAGCTCTGCTGCAACACTGCATTGCCCTTTATTGTGTTTTACCCGTATGCATATCGGGCAGTGAACCAAGAATGAAGTGCATAGTGATCAATATCCATAAAACCACCCTATAACACATTTGGCCTGACAAAACCTTTTTTAGACACCTCATTCCCTGGAGTCACAAAGTCTTCTGCATCTGATAGTTTTGGGTCATATCTTCTCACAAACCATAACAATTAAAAGCTAGAAGGCATTTATTGACAACTGCTTAAAAAGTTCTGAAAAACTAGGACCTTCGGAAGTTCCTAAATATGAGGCAGACCTTCAGTCTTCACTCCAGGATAAAAAACTGGAGGTGGAAGGTCCAGAATAATTTTGAGCCCCTGATAGCAACATTTAATATTTACAACATGCACAGCGGCTAAGTGCAAATTAGTGACTTGGAGTGAATCCTTCTAAATTAATGTTAGTGGAGATACCACTGAGGTGTTGACGTGTTACGTGTAAATACTTACTGGAATTTCCGCTATCAGTTGTTCTTTAGTTAGTTTTGTGTTCTTCACCACCTGAATACCATTCTTTTGTAAGATTTCCACACATTGGGAATCAATTTCATCTGTTATTAGAACTGATTGCAGCTGAAAAGACATGTTGCTCGGAGAAGAGTTTGTCACACTTTCTTGTAGCAGTCGAAGCCGGCAAGTAAACGGTGATGGGTGAATATTACAAGTTCGATCCTACCCTCCGAAGTCTTATGAATTATCTTATTATTACACAAAAATCAAATTAATATTCAAAAAACGTAATTCAAAAATTATTTTGATTATAATTCAATGACATTTCAAAACTAAATGGAATTGTGTCTAACCAGGATCTATTTAAATAGTAAGATTAATCTTATACAACACCGGTTCGAAAGTCGTCGGAACTTTTCATTGAATGACACCCGGAAATTTTTGGGAGTTTTCCTTAAAACTAGGTCAATATCCGCAATGCATGATGGAAAATTTCCACGATGTATTAAATGGTTTTGAAATAAATTGTTTAACCTTGTTTGTGATATAGAATAGGCCATACTAAATAAATTCATAGTTTCACATTGACCTAAATAACAAATATTGCTAAAATGTCCCTTGTTTTGTACAGTTTTTAGCCAGAGATGTGACGGCATTCAGTTTGTCTCACTAATGATCACTCGACTTCATACCGTGGCAACCGTACCTTGTTCCGGGAGCAGTTATTTAACGATGTGTTAAAACTTAAATAATTAATATATCGTCTATTTTATGTATTTTATATTGACGGGATACAGTTCGGAGTATGGTATGTGATATTCTACCAGCATTGGTCTACCAGTCTATAATTTTAGGAAAAAACGCGTATAATTATATATAGATATTTTTTTATATGTGCACTGTTGGTACAAATAGTCTTGAAACAGAATAATTTGTTTGGTTATTTTGGACTGAATGTACTACAATAAAGTCATGTAATTTTATAGTTGTTTAATACGTCTTTTGTTTGTTTTTTTTTTATTATTATTATTTCACGATAATGTAGCGTGGTGGGTCGACACAAAAAAAGTGTGGGTCGATTTCTGGGACCATGCAGTCCCTGGCTATCTTGAATAGGAACGTGAGTCCGGGGTTGGATTAACCCTTAGGCAAAATAAGCAAGCGCTTCTTAGGGCATCAAGTGACAAGGGGCCACCACATAAATCCGACCATAATTGTAGGCAATTTATTTTATCAGCCAGATATTAGTCTCAAAAACACACCAAAAATCAAAAAAAAAATGTAGGAAAATTGAAATAAAACATCAGGCATTTGACAATTATGTTGAGTCTTAGCATCAATGGGTCATGTTAGGTTTTACATTATGCCAGTGGAAAGTGGGGGGGGGGCACTAAGGTTGGTCTGTGCTTAGGGCATAAATTGGATTTAATCCGGCCCTGCGCGAGTCGCCGTCCTTCCTTCGCCCTTGTGAAGTGTCGAAATATCAAGTTCATTATTTAGCCGAAGGACGATGCCATCTTCTCTCGAACGGCAGTTTCCGCTGATAAAAGAACGAGGTCATCTGCGTTGGATACCGTGGTTCAATTTGATCAATATCGCCTTTTCCATAGGAGTCCCAAATTGTTAACCCATATTAAGTGTGGATCTCACAAGAGAGGTGTAAGCTTTTTTCCTACGTATACATTGTTCGGAACAGCTATAGTAGGCTTCGGCATAGGAATCCAAACGTTGAACTAGCTTTGTTGCAGGTGTCATTAATGTGGGCTCTCCATTTTAAATCATCTGAAATCATAATTCCAAGATATGGGTTGCGGGGTTTTCAGGGACTGTCTGAAGTAAATGGTCTAATTTATAGAAATATGATGATTTGTTTTTTATGCTGAGTATAAACATAGCACCTTTTGGCGTTAAAACGCATTACCCTTGTTGATGTCCATGTTTCTAGTTTCCCAACGTCTTCTCGTAGTATCAAGTGGTCGTTAATAGTTCTAACTGGACGATATACAACAAACAGTCGTCAGCGAAAAGACGGACTTGTGAGGTGATACAGTCAGGTAGATCGTTGATCAAACAAAGAAAGAAGAGGGCATTCCAAGCACTGTTCATTGGACTACTCGGAACAGCACTGGTTCCCGACGAGAGGTTTCTCCCTCAACAACAACATATGTATATCAATGAGAAAAGATATGGACCAGTCAAGCAGTGATTCCATAATACAATAGTTTTTTAGCTTGTGTAGTAAATCATCATGGAGTTCTGTATCGAGTGAGTGATTGTTGTTTAGGCCATCCTAAACAAATTCTACGTTTAACATCACCCGCGCGCGTAGGTTTTGAAAATTTGTAAAAAATAAAAAACAAACACACATTGTTTGAAATGTTATTTTACACTGAAATCTAATGAAGTTATTAGAAAAACCTGACATTTCATATCCATGGACTGTTAATTTCTCATGTTTAATTAATAAAACTATTAATTACAGTTCTAAATCATCTTTATTGATGCTAAGCACTGTGCTTTGCACATCTTCAGGCTATCAATTGAGCACTAAAAAAAAATACTGAAAGTATTCTTAGGTTGTTTGATTTTTTTGTTTGTTTTTTATTTTCCTCCCTCCCTCCTAGGTTTTGGTACCCTACCTTGATGTTAAACGTAGAATTAATTTAGGACGGCCTTAACGCCAATTCAGCAATTTTTCATCTATATCATGGCGAGAACAAGTTAATTTTCAATGAGATGACGATGAGGTCCGCTTTGTACTAGACCAACACGCCGAGTTGGATTTTATAGTGCTAGCTCACTGGAACAACAGTCCACGGGTAGACATGTCGCTCCACTCGGGCACGTTATTCTGATTCCGAGCCAACCAGTCTTTGCTCTTACTTTTTTAATGCTGCGTGCTTATCGGAGAAGCAACAAATACCAAGTTAAAGTCTTTGGTATGACCCGACGGGTCTCTAACCCTACGATCTACCGCACTCGAGGTGAGCACGCTAACCATTACGCCGTTGAATGCGGTGTTTTGCACATGTATCGAATTAGTCCGAGATTCCTCTGCCGTTCGACGACCATTTAGAACTTGCTGTTGTCGTTGAACGTCAGAGCGCTTGCCATAAGCAAAACAGCGGATTTTTTTCCACATCTCATTTGTAGCACATTTCCACGTTTTGTGGCTATCAGATTTTATTTTCTATCCAAAACCCTAATATATATCGCTTCACCAATCATTTTTTCTATTCATTCATAACCATCTTACTTTCAGAGAGTGGTGTTACACTCGATTACAGCACGTTTTTTCCTTACACCCGATGATTTGGTCATTTCACTGCCATTTTTTTAACGTGATCTCGCGATACTAACTGAAAGATGACAGCAATGCATTGCATGATGGGAGATACTAAATGCAGTGCGTCAAATTTGCATACGTAAACAAACATACAAGACGATATAAAGCGTATTCTGCAGGACAAACAGTTCCATCTACAGCTCAAATCAGAGCAGAAGGAAATAATACAAAATATGTTAGATAGAAAAGATTCATTTGGCAGTGTTATCCGCGGGCTTCGGAAAGAGCATGTCTTACGTTTCCCCCTATTTTGGACAAGGTCAGATCATATATGCAANTCATCTCCCATGATACATTGCGGTAATAGTAGTTCTCTCGAAGTCACGTGACAAATATTTCAAAATGTCAGTGTTCAAAATGACGAAATCATATGGTCTGGGGGAAATTGTGCTGTAATGGAGTGTAACACCAATTTCTGAGGGTAAGATATGGTTATGAATGAATAGAAAAATGATTGGTGAAGCGATATATATTAGGGTTTTGGATAGAAAATAAAATCTGATGGCCACAAAACGTGCAAATGTGCCTCTCTCGAGTGGGAGAGGAAAATCCGCTGTTTTGTTTATGGCAAGCGCTCTGACGTTCAACGACAACAGCAAGTTCTAAATGGTCGTCGAACGGCAGAGGAATCTCGGACTAGTATCGAATGTTTTTGTCATAATTCCGTGTCAAGGCATCTATGGTGGTAGCGAGCTGTTTTCCACAGGAATAATCCACTGAATACATGGTTCAGAGAAGTAAGTACCTTAGTTGACTCCAGGTGCCCCAGGATGTAAACAGACATTGAATATGTTCGAAAACTTTAGATAAGATGGATATCAGAGATTGGCCTGTAGTTTTCGGTAAGGTGTCGACCCCCTTTTTGTACACAGACGAGACATTTGCGCTTAACCAGTCCTTGATAGACCTTTGGAATATATGGGTAATTGATGGTGCTAATTCGTCGGACATTCACTCAGGATACGATTTGGGGTGCCACCTGGGCCACACGCTTTTGATACTTGATATATATGAATAGCTTAATTACGTCGTTGTCGTGATCGTATGGTAGTTGGATTTACAACTACATATGCAATCAGTGTCTATAACCACTAATGTTGCGAGTTCGAATCTCGAACAGGGCGAGGTGTACAACATCATGTGATAAAGTTTGTCGGTGACTTGCGACAGGTCGGTGGTTTTCTTCGGGTTCTCCGGTTTCCTCCACCAATAAAACAGACCGCCACGGTATAACTGCAAATTTTGTTGAAAGTGGCGTTAAACACCATCAAACAAACAAACAATATATTTGAGTAACCTTGTGTATTTTTCTAGTATTCGTGTGGACCCAGGACCCACAATTAAATAGAGGCCCTACATCGTTATTATCCCTGCAAATACGTACCCCCGTGACAAACACGGGGAAATTAAGGTCCATCGGTCAAATGCCTGTGCTTATTACAAGCGCTTCAGTAAAAACAAATGGCGGGATTAAACCAGTTGTATGAACCCACACCGATCCCCTCTTATTGAAATTATGTGAAATGATACACCATATAGCAAGTGATTAAAAGGACTAAGATAATAGTTTAGTTTAATATTATTTTATTGCAAATAAAACAGCAATGGGATTGGACAAAAAGCTATCACAACTTATGTACTGTCCTCTCCCTACAAGTAATACACATATAATAATGTCAACAAATCTAGCATATACATAAATATAGATAATATAAAACACAATATAGTGAAACATGGGAAACAAATTGGTGTTGATGTAGACCAGATGACCGACCACTGATTATAATCTTTTTGTTTGTCTAATATATGCTCGAACTTTATTGAAGATATTAGAATGTTCGTTTATATTAATTTCATCGTTTCCAAAGAGTAATGTTTCTATATTTTTGTTGGTTTCTTTCAAGTTTCTAAAAAGACAATATCTCTCGTTTTGGTATAATGGACATTCCATTAGATAATGAATTGAATCTTCATACGGTGCACCACATTGACATTTGGGGTCATTTATAATGTTTATGCGATATAAATCAGAATTCAATGAGCTACACCTATGTCGTAATCTAGCATGGAGTATGCTTAGTTTTCTGGACCCTTCACCATAATACTCCGGAGTTTTAACAGTTTTTTCTTTAATTCTAGATTTAAATTATGGTATATTTGGGCTATTTCTAACATTTAGATCTAAATTGTTCCATAATGAAACAATAGATGGTATAAAGGATGTCAAAGACATTCTGAGTCTACTTCTTGGTGTTGTATAGTTTTCATTGTTTCGGAGATTATGGTCACTGATACAAGTGTAGCGTGTAACCTGAATAGATGTATATAAACACTGGGTCCGTACCATTATCCTGGGGACCTAACAAATAATAGTCTTGTATATAAAAGAAAATGTTCAAACAATGTATAACCCAACAAACTAAAATAGGTACAATGGCTCTTTGCAAATAATAAATGATAAAACACTATCTACACAGACTATCTAACGTAAAGCCAACAAACAAAAATATGTGCAATGGCTCCTTGTAATTGATATATGCTAAATCACTATCTACACAGACTAATATATAACTATCCTAATGGAACACACACTAACACTGCACAGACCCCAATATAAACAATGAATATCTATAAACAGCTACTTTGTTTTCAGACCCTGTCTGAAACCTAACTAACAAGTCACCAGTCATCAACACCTGCTTAAGACCTATGTATCAACACGAAAACTATGTCACAACCTTAGACGACAGACCTATACCATAAACAACATGAAAACTGTGTGAATTAGTAATAGTTCCAAATCAAATGTGAGTCGTCAGTTGTAACCACTGGTTTCAACACCGGACTCAGCAAAAGGTTGTCACTAACCTTGAAACAATCACCAACCCATGAGAGCCATGAGTCGTTGCCAGAGGAACAACACAGCACCCAGCAAAAAGTCGTATTGTTTCAAACTCTCTCTCTTACCTTGTGTCTTCACACAGCGAGGTTCCAGTCTTTAATAAACTTCAATCAACCAGCCT
>MJUT01001866.1:224969-248918 GCA_002080005.1 Gigantidas platifrons | reverse complement strand
TAGGTTAACCATCGGTGTTATGAGGGGTCCATGTTGCCATTCACGAGTACCTAGGTTAACCATCGGTGTTATGAGGGGTCCATGTTGCCATTCACGATTACCTAGGTTAACCATCGGTGTTATGAGGGGTCCATGTTGCCCATCCCTTTAGTTTTCTATTTTGTGTTTTTCGTTGTGCTTGTTTTCGTTGTGTGTCTTGTGTTCAATGTTGCATTTGTCCCTGTATTGTCCCTTCTTGATTGCTCCATCGGTTTTCTCGCACATTTATTTTTCATGATCATCTATAAAAAAAAATATATCATACTAACAGGATCCCCTTACCAGAATGTCTGTATCGATCGGTTGGCAATCTTAGGTCAGATTAAATGTTCCTAAAAACTTACTTTGCCACTTCCATCTCTATTAACAGCTTTGAATGCCAGAACAGGATCACAATCCTCCCCAAACAACAATTTACAATATTCGGGATCATATTCTTCCTACAAATAAGGAAATCAGTGAAATGATTCAAGACACGAAGGCTCCAGAACCGTGTTTCGATACATAGCAAACATATCATGTTATAATATTTCAAGAACTCACTAGGGATAAATGTTTAGGAAAATAATTGTACACATGATAAAACAGCAAACTATGGCTTCCATCAATTATTTCTTAATCAATAAGGCTTAAAATTAATTCTATCACTATCATTTCTTTTTGAGACGCCATAGTAACGTGATTCGAACAATGACATCACAAACACCCTTTATAACATTGGAATTTTGTTGACATTCAAATTCCATCCAATAAGGAAAATACTTTAAGCGATCTATCTATTATTTGGTTTTACAAAAATCACATGACTACATACCTCTGCAAAGGCCTTTTTGAATTCTTCTTTAGATATCATATCATTACCTTCTAGATTAAATTTATTTAAAATCTGAAAAAATAATTACTCTTTTTTATTGTGATTATTAGTGCAATATGCCATTGCCAAATCCCGACTTTATTCTAAAATTATACACTTTTAACATTTTATTATTTGAGTTATTTCCCTTACAGAGGACAACATGGTTCCTTGTTCAATGCAAGAGCAACAGAGAGGATTACGAATTTGAGTATAATTTTCTTAAAATTTATAGATAATTGAACCTTGTGAAATAATAGAGCTGAACTTTATAGCAAATAAAGAATTCACAAGTTGTTACAACATTTAAATTTTATACAGAGTATGAGAAAAATATATGTCATTTTGGTTGAATATTGCATGAAATTGACACTTTTGTCCTCTGTAAGGGAAATAACTCAAATAATAAAATGTTCAAAGTGTATAATTTTATAATCAAGTCGGGAATTGGCAAATGGAATATTAAAACAATTATTTCGTAATTATTTAAGGACCCGGTGGCTCAGTGAGTTAGGTAGTTGGATTACCTAACAACTCATACAAGCCTATCACCAATACGACATGGGTTCGCGCCCGGCTTTGTAAATTACAAAAAAGGTGCACTCGACTCGCAACCGCAAGTGATAAAGTTTACCAGTTGCTTGCCCATGGTCGGTGGTTCTCTCCGGCTTCTTTCACCACTAAAACTGGTCGCCATGATATAGCTGAAATATTAATGAAAGTGGCGTTAAACACCAAAAATCAAATCATCAAATCAAATCATTTTTCGTAATTATGGTGTCTAAGATGATTCACCGAATGACTTTATTCTCATAAAACTCTACAGTGCATAGTAAAAAAGGAAATATAAATACAAGAATACAACATAACATATATGCATGTACTAGTACCTATATATAGAATAACGGCAGTTTTGAAGGTCGAGACAGACAATATCGCTAGTATCGCAGCGAGTCCGAAAGGACGAGCTGTCACGGATACTAGTGATTATGTATGTCGAGATCTTCAAAACTGGCGTTATTATTTTAATACGTGACGTCAGAATGTGCTTGCTGATAACACTATATCTAGGGTCTATCGTGATAGTGATCGTATGGTAGTTGAATTTACAACTACCTATGCAATCAGTGCCTATCATCACTTATGTTGTGAGTTCGAATCCCGCTCATGGCGAGGTGTACTCGATACAACATTATATGATAAAGTTTGTCAGTGACTTCCGACAGGTCGGTGGTTTTCTCTGGGTACTCCGGTTTCCTCCACGTAACCCTAACCCTAACCCCTCAATTGTTTCATTTGTTATTCAGATCGGTTATCTTAATTGTCAGTATTTATGACAAATCATAATGGGAAACAATTCCATGTAAACGAAATCTGGTGAAACAGGACAATGGCAGTCGTAGTAACATCACAGAAAACAAAGTTACTGGTATAATTAATCTAAGGGACCGTCGTGGTTGTGATGGTATTGTAGTTGGATTTATAATTACCTATGCAAACAGTGCATATCACCACTAAAATGGCGAGTTCTAATCCCGCTCAAGTTGAGGTGTACTAGACACAATATTATGTCATAAAGTTTGTCAGTGACTTGTGACAGGTCTGCGGCTTTCTCCTGTTTCTTCCACCAATAAAACTGACCACCACGATATAACTGAAATAGTGTTGAAAGTGGCGTTAGACACCATAATCATTACCATAATCTAAGTATGAAACAGTAGTTGCCTGGACACTAATTGATCTTATTTTTGTACTCTTTAATGTCATTAAAGTTATATTATGTATGTCAGATTACCTCCAAAAATGTAAACGCAGCCTCTGACACTTTAGTATACCCGTTGTTCAACTTTTCTTGTCCCCTCTGAGTTTTCGCCCATGCCCTGAATGATAGTATTAAATAAATAGAAATGAATTTTTAAAAATTATACACTATCAATGAATATCATCGATTAGTGCACACAATCAAACCTGTATATAAAGACCACTCAAGAGAATCTGAAAATGTGGCCTTTATGGGCAGTTGCCCTTTATATACAGGTTAAAATTATATGCACTATTCATTGATGGGAAAAATGCGACTGTCCTTTATAGACAGTGATTTGCTAAATAGAGATGCACTTTAAGGCAGGTTTGATCGTATATTGGAGAGAGAGAGGATCTAAATATAGTACATTAAAAGGCAACACGATTGACTTTGTCTCACGATGTACTGAATACATGTAACTAAAGGGATGCTATCTTATTATATAAAATATAACGGAATTATATGAAATTACAAAACATTTAATAATTAAAATATTTTTGGATATATATGTCGGAGATATTGTATCACGCTTGTAATTATGTAGATCATTGTTTATCCCTTTTGTACTTTTTCTTATGGCCATTGTGTTGTCTGTCCTTCGATATACGGATTCTGATTACCTCTTTGGTATCTTCAAACTCTACTTGCTATAAAACATACCTAGCTAATTTTGTATTTGGCAGTTCTCCTCTTGGAACACCCGATTTCTTTTGTACCTCAACTTTAAAGTATTCCCGTTCACTGGCAGAGAACTAAAAATAGATATGTTCTACTTCATAGCTATCACTGGGTGGACAACCCTACTGATGGATTAAAAGTCCTGGGGCTATAATCCATCCACTGGATGGACAACCCTACTGATGGATTATAAGTCCTGGAGGCTATAATCCATCCACTGGGTGGACAATCCTACTGATGGATTATAAGTCCTGGACGCTATAATCCATCCAGTAGTCAATGTTTCGCCTCTTACATGTATCTGTGTATACTTATATAATGTAAGTATTATTAAAATTAAGACTCTCCTCCCTCATGCATAGGTAACCAAAGCCGCTTTTGGCCGCCATCCTATTTATGTCCTTTGGTTTGTTTTGGCCGCCATCCTATTTATGTCCTTTGGTTTGTTTTGGCCACCATCCTATTTATGTCCTTTGGTTTGTTTTTGGCCACCATCCTATTTATGTCCTTTGGTTTGTTTTGGCCGCCATCCTATTTATGTCATTTGGTTTGTTTTGGCCGCCATCCTATTTATGTCATTTGGTTTGTTTGTGTCCATCTTATTTATGTCCTTTGGTTTGTTTTGGCCACCATCCTATTTATGTCCTTTGGTTTGTTTTGGCCACCATCCTATTTATGTCCTTTGGTTTGTTTTGGCCGCCATCCTATTTATGTCCTTTGGTTTGTTTTGGCCGCCATCCTATTTATGTCCTTTGGTTTGTTTTGGCCGCCATCCTATTTATGTCCTTTGGTTTGTTTTGGCCGTCGTTCTATTTATGTCCTTTGGTTTGTTTTGGCCGCCATCCTATTTATGTCATTTGGTTTGTTTGGTCGCCATCTTATTTATGTCCTTTGATTTGTTTTGGCCGCCATCCTATTTATGTCCTTTGGTTTGTTTTGGCCGCCATCATATTTATGTCCTTTGGTTTATTTTGGCCGCCATCCTATTTATGTCCTTTGGTTTGTTTTGGCCGCTATCCTATTTATGTCCTTTGGTTTGTTTTTGCTCATAAAGATTTATTTGGCTTTCCAAATCTTTCGACTTTGAACGTACCTGTTGAAGGTTATTCCAGAAAAGCGTCGTGCTCACGTATCTAGATATCTACGCTTTGGTTGTATTTTGTAACATATTGTGTAACTTAATTATCGATTGGTCAAGATAGAATTCACAACGGATTTAGATTACCCTTTGGTATCTTCAAACCCTTCTTATTAACAGATGAAGGAGATATGGCAAGGACATTATTGTACTACTCACGACTAAACATCCAATCGTTTTAGATGGTCCTGTGTCTGCTTTAAATCGATTATGTTGATCTAATAAATTATGTATGTCTTTAATTGGTTGGACTTTCTGTAAGAAACTATCCTTGGGGTCCATTGATAACCACCATCCTGAAAAGATTGTAGTCATGATGTTTATTTAGTTCAGAAAAACAGGCAGAGAGCACAGGCGCTCGTAGCACGGAATTACCACCACCTTTTTTTAAACTTTCTGTTTACATATTAATTAGTTCATCCTTTTTTTCCTTATTTTAACCTGTTCGTATCCATATTCATACAATCTTATGCTAACAACAACTTACATGACTGTGTCGACCGGAAACTTAGAGTTGTATGGGGTCGACACATGTCAGTTGTTAACATAAGATTGCATGAATATGGACACGATTATAGTACTGGTTTTGGTGTTTAGATTAAAGGAAAAAGATTTGATTTGATTTTTGATTTTTGGTGTTTTAACGCCACTTTCAACAATATTTCAGCTACATCCTGGTGACCAGTTTTAGTGGTGGAGGAAGCCGGAGTACCCGGAGAGAACCACCGACCATGGGCAAGCAACTGGTAAACTTTATCACTTGTGGCTGCACCTCTTTTGTAATTTACAAAAGCCGAACGCGAACTCACGCCGTATTGGTGATAGGCTTATATGAGTTGTTAGATCCAACGACCTAACTCATTGAGCCACCCAGGAAAAAGAGATGAAATAATAAAAGAGTTTTATTGAAAATAAATATGTAAACAGAAAGTTAAAAAATGGGTGATGATTTCGTGCCATAAGTGCCTGTGGTAGAGAGAGAGGATAAATGATTAAAAAAATTAGTTTTCAGGAACAAAACTTGTCAGATGAGCTTCCTTAAATAACAATTTCAGTAGCCCAGAAAAATTTCAGTGGCCCCATTAACTGACCTTGCACATGGAATATACAAAATTTCATTAGATTAGCTTGGCTAATGTCTAGACATTCTCAGAGGCTCAGACCAAATTGTTGTTTTATCCCTAGTGGGAATTTTTCTTGTGTTTTCATTGGTAATAATGATAAGGTTGTTCATGACATCATTTATGTTTTGAATTTTCTTTTTTTTTCAACAAAAATATATAAACCACATTTCATTGGATATTGTGTGGATATGTTTTGTACACCCGGACTGTTTTTGTACTGGTTTCTATAACTGGTATTTTATTTTTGACTTTCAAATATATAAACGTACTATATTTCTTGTAGAGCTTGTTTTTATATTTTTGAAGTCTTCGACTGTGAAATAAGAAGTTACAAATTAGACAGGAATATGTTGTTTGTAGGATAGCTCATATCTTATTTATGTTTATTTTTGTTTGTTTGAGTACAGTGGTTTCCAACACATATTTATCGTATTGTGTTTTTTGTTTTGTTTGTTTTCGTCTTGTATCTTGAGTATCGTGGTGGCAAATATATATCGTATTGTGTTTTTTGTTTTGTTTGTTTTCGTCTTGTATCTTAAGTATGGTGGTGGCAAATATATATCGTATTGTGTTTTTTGTTTTGTTTGTTTTCGTCTTGTATCTTGAGTATGGTGGTGGCAAATACATATCGTATTGTGTTTTTTGTTTTGTTTGTTTTCGTATTGTATCTTGAGTATGGTGGTGGCAAATACATATCGTATTGTGTTTTTTGTTTTGTTTGTTTTCGTATTGTATCTTAAGTATGGTGGTGGCAAATATATATCGTATTGTGTTTTTTGTTTTGTTTGTTTTCGTATTGTATCTTGAGTATGGTGGTGGCAAATACATATCGTATTGTATATTTTGTTTTGTTTGTTTTCGTATTGTATCTTGAGTATCGTGGTGGCAAATATATATCGTATTGTGTTTTTTGTTTTGTTTGTTTTCGTCTTGTATCTTAAGTATTGTGGTGGCAAATATATATCGTATTGTATATTTTGTTTTGTTTGTTTTCGTATTGTATCTTGAGTATCGTGGTGGCAAATATATATCGTATTGTGTTTTTTGTTTTGTTTGTTTTCGTCTTGTATCTTAAGTATGGTGGTGGCAAATACATATCATATTGTACATTTTGTTTTGCTTGTCTTCGTCTTGTATCTTGTGTATGGTGGTGTCAAACACATATCGTGCTGTGTTTTTGGGTTTGCTTATCTTCGACTTGTTTCTTGTGTCCAGAATGTTGCCAGCTTCTCTGGATTGTCCACCCTTCGGTTTCTCTAATGTTTATTAACCTACCGTCAAAACAATGTAGAGGGTAATTACATATCACTCCGCCATCCACATATAGGTTTGTGTCCATTAACATCTTGTATTTAATTGCTTGAAATACACCTGTAATATATATCATGTTTTGTATTTAATTGCTTGAAACACACCTGTAATATATATCATGTTTTGTTTAAGTTTTATTAAATAAACATCAGAGAAAATCGAAGGGGAAATCAAGAATAGACAATTCAGAGAAACTTGCAACATTGACCAAGCAAGACACAAAACGAAGACAAACCCCTCCCCCCCCCGAAAAAACCCCCACACAACATGTGCTGGACATCACTATACGGAAACAAACACAAAACCACCACAATAAGACATGATTCAGTTGTAGTTGAGTTTACATCTACTTATTCATTCAGTGTATACCACAACAACCGTTTATGTATGTGATTCACACCGGCTGTTGGTAAGATGTACTCGGTACAACATTTTGTGGTTCAGGTTGGTCATGATTTAAAGAAGGTAGAGGTTATCCAGTTTTCTTATTAATCGACGACGCCATGTTTGGCCAAGTGGAATAGCAAACAAATCCTCAAATAAAATGAATGCGGAAAGATTAAACTGGAGAGGAAAATACTACTCATAAAACAGTATGACCAATGGACCAAAGTGAGTAGAAATCAGAGTACATCCATTAGAAAGTTAAAGTCAATCAACCATATAATACAATTAGATCTGGACATGTAAGCATCAAGTTAATTACTAACTTTAATACATATCTAACGAAATATGAATTACATTTTGTAGTATTAGTATTATTAATTTGTCAAAAATATAAATAATGAACTTGTCCACATTAATAAACTATCCACCAAGATATAATTGAAATACAATTAATAGTGACCTAATCCATTCATAGTTCAATCCGAACTATTTTATGTCTTTTCAATGAACATATGTAACTGTAACTATTTTTTTTTCTCAACTGGCGAAAATATTTATATCCAAAATTAACCTTACTAACCTATGATAAAAAATATGTTTCAGTATATTAACATGGTAAATGTTATATATAGCCATTGGTCTGACTGTTGTGATTAAGGTCACTACTTTACATAATGGAAATGTGTTCTGATAGGCCTTTTTATTTCTAGAACAACAATATTTACTATTGTTTTTTTCATTGTAGTTTCTACTTAATGTTAAATTCTAACATTAAATAGTGTCCGCCCTTACAATTGTCTCCTATGATAAAGTCCGAGGACTTCGTTCGGTCTGTGTAAGGTTTTTCATTACAAATATAACACAACAGGACACAATTTCACAGGACACTATTATGTCTTACAAACTCGTCTGTAATCAAAGTAAAATATTATACGCCTCCTTAAATCGCAGATGTAGCATCATGAAGCAGGTTTTTTTTTAAATAAAACACTGAGTGAATGATTGTTGTTTAACGCCAACTCGGGATTTTTTAGGTATATCATGGCGAGAACAAGTTAATTTATAATTAGATGATGATGAGGTCCGCTTTTTACTAGACCAACACGCTTAGTTGGATTTTCATAGTGTTAGCTCACTGAAACAACAGTCCACGGATAGACATGTCGCCCCACTCGAACACATTATCCTGATTCCGAGCCAACAAGTCTTTGCTCTTTCTCTTTAACGCTGCGTGCTTTACGGAGAATCAACACATACCAATTTTATAGTCTTTGGTTTGACCCGATCTGGCCGAAACGTTTGAATATAGACAACAGTTATCTTTTAATAATTTAATTTGATTTGAATATTTCAATCTGATTGGCTAATCCGCCTGGAGAAAATTTTGGTTATACTCGATAACCTGGTTTGGTATTGTGACGTCACCAACGTGTTCATCCGCCAACGACAAATTCAAATAATCACATGAAATAATCGTAATTAAAATCGAGGAATTATTCAATTTTGTTGTAAAAATTAAATTATAAGGAATATTTGAAATAGTTGAACAGGTTATACTTGCATAACCTGGTTTGGGTCAGTTTATGCTTTTCATAAACCGCTTCGCGGTTTATTAAGCGTAAACCGACCCAAACCAGGTTATTTCGTATAACCTGTTCAAATATTCCTTAAATGTCATTCGTTATAAAACACTTCCAACAAAATATGACAGTCAGATAAAACATTATCCGCAAGGTATACTCATAAATAAAATAATAAATCACGTCTTCTTTTATTTAGTACCTGGTATTGACATGGACATGCGTACTGCCACTCTTACTGGCATATCCGGTGTCGTTTTTACATGACAATATTCTTCTCTCATGGTATTGACATTGGTTACAACAATGCATAATTCATTTCCGTATTTCTTGTAGATCTTTTTAGAAAAACAAAAATAAACACTAAAGAAACTTGAACATTAAGTTTATTGGATTCAATTCATCGGGTTTGTAACTAGAGTAAAACGTCAGATGTTATAGTGGAACAGGAAGTGTTCATCATTCCGGAGCACCTGAATTTATCCCCGTGCAGTTTTTAGTGGGTTCGCGTTGCTCGATCTTTAGTTTTCTGTGTGTAGGGTTTTACAGATCGTTGTTTGTCCTTTAGTTTTTAGTGGGTTCGTGTTACTCGATCTTTAGTTTTCTGTGTAGGGTTTTACAGATCGTTGTTTGTCCTATTGTCCCCTTTCGTCTGGCCTTTGTGTTGTCTGTCCTTCCTTAAATTACGGATTCTGAATATCCTTTCGATATCTTCAAAATCTTCTTTCATCCTTTTGAGTTCGACTTAGCCGGGTTTTCTCTCTCTCTAATAATGCTTTCATTTGATTCACAAATAAAATACGTAAACATGTTAATAATTCTTTCTTAATTGACTTGCTTAAAGAATGCTATGCATACTTTAGAGAGCGTGGTTGATTACTGTTGAATGCTAATGATATCAATTTTCAGCCGTATCATGGCTAGGACAAGTTAAATTCGATGAGATGATGAATATGTCCGCTTTGTACTAGACCAACACGCTTAGTACGTAGAACTTTTACGGTGCTAGCTCACTGAAACAACAGTCAGTTGGTAGAAAACGGCGGAGCACCAAATGTTAATTTGTGCACACTAAATCAGATATCTACGTTTTTATTTTATTGGTTTCACACAACTGAGAGTTGAACCCACGATGTACTGTACTCGAGGCAATCATACTAACCATTACACCATTGTAGCGGATATAAATAGTTTGATCAAAGTATACTATTATATTTTAGGGTTAGGGTTATGGTGTTTAACACCACTTTCAACAATATTTCAGTTATATCGTGGAGGTCAGTTTTATTAGTGGAGGAAACCGGAGTACCAGGAGAAAACCACCGACCTGCCGAAATCACTGAAAAACTGCAATAATATTTAAGATGTTACCAATTTGTCTAAATAAATTATGAATATGTTCATTTTAATAATCATTAACTCCTCATTATTTTCGCTCTTTACCTGTGCAAATGTGATATCTGGATTGTTTGTTTTTGAAGCTAAAACCGTTCCGAAGTAGTTGAGGAATTTATTTCCAGGGTTCCATCCATAATTTAAAAGCAAATTTGGTATTAAACTTAAATATCCACAAGACGCATCTAAAACAAATAAACTAATAATATAAGTGATTGTAGGATTATAGCAATAAGAAATACTTTAAGAAGAGTTTGAAGGTACCAGAGGGGTAATCAGAATCCGTAAGATACCAGAGGGGTAATCAGAATCCGTAAGATACCAGAGGGGTAATCAAAATCCGCATATCGAAGAAGAACAGACAACACAATGGGCAAAACAAAAAGGACAAAAGGACAAACAACGATCTACATAATATACACATAAAACTAAAGATTGAATAACACGAGCCCCACTAAAAACCGGGGGTGAACTCAAGTGCTTCGGAAGGGTAGGCAGTTCCTGCACCACTAGTGGCACCCGTCGTGTTAATCTAGTTAAATGTTTGAATGTGTAAAAATACGTCTTCTCTTGTGTTTATTCGTAATTCAATATCGTTTTCGCGAAATCAGACAAGTTGATTCTTGGTTGTGAAATAACAATATTCATTATATAGATAGGTGTGATTTACTGAGATTTTTCGATGAATTAATCTCTGTAATTCACATGTGAAATAAATCGTTTATTTTCACTCTCGTTATTTTCCCCGCGGGTTTCACTGTAGCCGGAACTACTTTTACACACACAATTGGTGTCTTTTAAAAATAGTGTGTAATTTATGTCATCATCATATGCAATGCACAAATCATTGATAGGTGAACGGAGATTTGCGACAGTAAAACCAAGATTTACATCTACAAAGCTTAAAATAAAATACATTAATCTCTATTCTAATGTAATACGAATATAATATTAGTATTGTTTTTGTTCGGTCTCAAACTTGCAAAAATGAAAATTCCTCGAAATGGTGTTGATTACTTTGGAACATTAAACAATGTGACGTCTTTCGAACTCTTCTTGTTTCAAATGTAAAAATCAAACTGTTATTTATTAGTAGTACGCTTCAAATGTGGATGTTTTGAAGATATAGATATTAGTTATTTTGTCTATATTGTTGTAATTATAACATGTAGAATTTTACGTTTTCAATATGGCGTCTCGATCCTTCTTAGTTACGGCATGTAGAATACGAATTTTACGTAGAGTGTTTGCCAATCGATTCTATCGATACCGTTAGAATTAGGAGATAATTGTGATGTATTTTAAGCTTCGCTGACGTAAATCGTCGATTTTACGGTCACAAATTGAACTTACCTAACGACGCATAGCGGAGCTAGGTAAACCGTTATTTGCAACAGTAAAATCAAGATTTACGTCCTCGAAGCTTAAAATACAATACAGATATCTCCTAATTCTAATGCAAAATGGTCTCGTGTGCATTAAGTGTGAGAACCCTAGTTTTAATAATAAGAACATTATTTAGGAACATTAGATTTCAATAAGAAATATATATATTTAATAATACATGTCAGAACCGAAACACTGAAGTTGGTTTTAGCAGGAATAAAGTTGCGAGTGTTGAACGACAAATATGCAAAGCCAACTGTACTGTGTACATATTCAAAAGTATGATAAAGTTCGGACAACACGAACTCCCACTCAAACCGGAAATGAAATCAGGCCCCCGGAAGTAACGTCAATGAAGGCATTTTATTATTAGTTTCTTCAGTTATTATTGGTTTTAAAGATAGATTTTCAGTGTATGTATATATGCATTACTTGTAGTGTGTGGTGTTTGGTATTTAACGCCACTTTTAACAATATTTCAGTTATATCGTGGCGGTCATAATTTTGTGGAGGAAAGCGAAGCACCCAGAAAAAAACCACTGACCTGTCGCAAGTCCCTGACAAACTTTATCACAGAATGTTGTATCAAGTTCACCTCGTCATGAGCGGGATTCGAACTCACAACTTCCATACGTTCACAACCACGACAGCCCCTGAATTAATTATAATTGAGTTGGTTGTTTGAATTGCTATGAATCATTATATCTTTCATTTTAAAGGGATGAAAGATAGGATATGGCGCTTTGGATGACAGTTGGATTTGTTAAACAGTAAGGCGGTTAGAAGGCAGCTGTTGGCTTATCAACATTCTACTTTCCGCGGGAAAATCAGTTAAATATCTTTTATTATTGCAAAGGGACATACACGGAGCCCGTATACTGACATGAAAAAAAAATAGATATCATCGAGATGGAATCCATCTCTGTGGGCCCCGCCATAAATAACTTGTGGTAAAAAAATTGTAAGTACAGACTGATGTTAACCTCAGTAATAAAACACTTTTGGAGATAATTGATTCATTTGAAAAGTATAAAGTTCAAGATCAATTGTTGATTTTTCCCTGTATCGCCTAGCTTTGCCCTGCTGGATTTAGTGTTGTATTTATGAATCAAGTAATACCAATCCATCAAGTGGTTTCAGAGAAGAAGATGAAAATGTGAAAAGTTAACACAGTTTGTTATGGTAAAATCACTAATTTGACCTTGAGGTCAAAGTCCAAGGTCAAATGTCACCAACAATGGTACGCGACACATCGTCTGGAGGTGGTCTACTTACATGCCAAATATGAAAAGCCTATCTTGAACGACAAAAAAAGTTACAGCCCGGACACGATTTGTTACGGACGCAGGGACCGATTTGACCTTGAGGTCAAAATTCAAGGTCAAAGGTCACCAACAATGGGACGCGACACATCGTCTGGAGGTGGTCTACCTACATGCCAAATATGAAAAGCCTATCTTGAACGACAAAAAAGTTACAGTCCGGACACGATTTGTTATGGACGCATGGACCAGTTTGACCTTGAGGTCAAAGTTCAAGGTCAAATGTCACCAACAATGGTACGCGACACATCGTCTGGAGGTGGTCTACCTACATGCAAAATATGCAAAGCCTGTCTTGAACGACAAAAAAGTTACAGCCCGGACACGATTTGTTACGGACGCACGGACTGATTACTATAGGGCGTCCGTCACAAAGTGGCGGAGCCCTAATTATTTAATATAAAAAAAAAGGAATTAATATTTCGTTTAAACGAATTAACATTTCGAAAAATCGAAATAATGTTTTGGCTTCCAGTACCGAAATAATAATTAGTTAAAACGAAATAAAAAAAAAATATTTCTCATGTCAGTTTACGGGCTCGTATAGATATACAATCTTTAAGAATGTTTTAAATACAAAATAATTACCGCTAACAAGGTTTTGTAGGTTAACACTCATGACTTTCTCTACATCATACGAGTTGAACCCAACAGAGTAGAGCGCGGCGCCAATAGCTCCAATACTGGCACCTGCAAATCTGTGTATTTGTTTCATTAGTCCGTGCTCCTCAAGAGTCTGCAAAACAATATGGCGTGGAAGTGATCTATCGATACTTTACGCCATGATGTGATAATATACCCCTCGATAATCGTTTTGTCATTTGGTTATTCATCAAGAAGAGTTTGAAGATACCAAAGGGGTAATCAGAATCCGTATATTGAAGAAGAGCAGACAACACCATGTATATATGTTGTATGTAAAAGTCCATGTCATTACACAATACAACAGAGCATATTGTGTGAGAACATAAATTCGTTGATTCTTCATAAAATCATAAGAAGAGTTTAAAGATACCAAACAGGTAATCAGAAAACACAATGGCCAAAAGAAAAAGTACAAGTAGACAAACAACAATCTACTAAATATACACATAAAACTACAGATCGAGTAACACGAACCCCACTAAAAACCGAGGATGAACGCAGGTGCTCCGGTAGGGTAAGCAGTTCCTGCTCCACTTGTGATTTCATAATTTCATGAATTCCGAATTAAAGAAAAACATATATATATAAACAGATTGTGAGGGCCGTCGTGGCTGTGATCGTATGATAGTTGGATTTAAAACTACCCATGCAATCAGTGCCTATCACCACTGATGGTGTGAGTACGAATCTCGATCAGGGCGAGGTGTACAACATTATATTTGTGAGTGACTTGCGACAGGTCTGTGGTTTCCTCCACCAATAAAACTGACCGCCACGATATAACTGAAATATTGTTGAAAGTGCCTTAAACACCATCAAACAAACAAACAACATATTGTCCTAATTATCTGTGTTGATCCTCTAAATGAAACGAAAACATTCTATGTCACTGGATTCAAATTTTGTGGATTTGTTTAATTGCAAATTACTCTACATTAGATTTCCCGCTAAGAAAAGTATTTCACAATTTGAAAAAAGCCAGAATCACTATTCCAAATAATGGTTGGAACCAATGAAAGTTTTACTGAAATTTATCAAAAAATAATAATACACTTACCCTTCCGACTCCGCAATATGCTAGACCCTTGGCACCACCACCTTCAAGTACGAGATTCTCGAACGGAAATTCGTACTGCGTCGAATCAATATCACATAGATGTTCATCTTCTTCCGGTTGGTGGTGGTGTACTTCTTCATCTAAATCTAATGCCAATATAGAAAATGTAAGAATGATCCGAATTCTCAAGACTGATTGCTTGATTGTTGTTTAACGTAAAAAAGTATGAAGATACCAAGTAGGTAATCAGAATCCGTTAATCGAACAGGGACAGACAACACAATGTCCAAAAGAAAAAGGACGAAAGGACAAACAATGATCTACAAAACATTACACATAAAACTAAAGTAACACGAACCGGGGGTGAACTCAGGTTCTCCGGAATGTTAAAGTTAAGAGTAGGTATGGCAATAGACATGAAAAGAACAAAGGTTTACAAATAAGGGTAATAACAAAATTACCGAACACAGAGCAATCTTCCAAAGGGAAATTCAAAACTCATAAATCAATAAACAGACAAAATCAGTCAACAGTGAAATTAAAGGCTCTAGCTTCGTGAATCTTCTTATCTTTAACAAGTTTTTGAAGAAACTCCGACTCGTATGAGTATAAAAATAAATCGGCTAGAAGAGGGGCACAATTCGTACCCATTGGTATGCCGACGACCTGCTGAAACAGTGTCCCTCCAAAGGAGACAAATATGTTATGAGGACCGGACAAAGCCATAATAGACTGGTAAAAGCCATAATGGACCGGCCCATTATGGCCTTCTTCAAAAAGAATGAAGATTATTATATAGATAGCTGTGAATTACAGAATTTTCTGAGTTAAATAAAAACGATAATTTCACAGTGAAATTATCGTTTTTAATTTCACTCTCGCTATACTTCGCGCCATTTCGTTGTCGACGTCATATGAAGAAATTCGATTCGAAACATTTTTTTTATCTATATAATAAATACTATAACTAATTGGCGCGCATTCGTGAGTTACTGCGTTATTTGGTCATTCGTGACATATTTTTGATAATGAAACTCGTCAATTAGTTATATTATTATACCTCAGTTGTAATTTTCTATATAAAAATCAGCTCGATAGTTTTACTATTTTTCCAGGCTTATGTCGAGAAGTTTAATTCACCGGTCAATAGTTTCCAACTATTTGACCGACACTGTCACATTGTTTCGCGGAATTTTAATGCCGTGTACGGATTGGTTACTTGGCTTTACTATTACATTCGGAACTAATCTGCTTTCGTAAAATTCGAGAGACACTACAAGTGTGCAGACGTTTCGAATATGACAGGTAGATAGATTTGTGTCCCTCACAGATGATGATTTAGCCAGTGCAAATTTTACAATAAGTATCTTATATAAATTGTGTGTTGTTAATAATAATTAATTTGAGTCTTATAAATAACCGCTGTATTTATTTCTTCTTTTCGATAAGATGAACGACTACGAGAATTTAAATTTTTATTTATGAACGAGAATTTAAATTTTTATTTAAACGAAGAGAAGTCACACACACATACACACCCATAGACGAGTTTTAATTTGTAAATAACAGGGATGCTTTATTTAGACATATTAGATTAAATATAAGTCGTTGCCGTTCACTGCATTCACTGGGTTCGAAAAATTGTAGATGTCTTAGATTGAGAGGGTCGTATGGAAAACCATCCAGAAATATTATTGTAACATTTTAATACATTATTTTACAATTATTTATTATATAGATAGGTGTGAATTATGGGGATTTATCCGTGAAATAAATTCCGGTATTTCACATGTGAAATATCAGTTTTTTCCCGCCGGAACTACTTTTGCAAATCTATAAGTGTGGTGGTTACGTCCCTTGTTGTACAACGGTGAATACACATACAACTCTAGCACAACTCTACACAGGACTGCAATATCTTAGTAACCACAACCTGAGCAAGTGCAAAATACATCCGATTCTGAAGCACAGATGCTACTCATCATTAGACATCAGTAGAATCCCAGTGAAATTAAGACTCATAACCGGGACATACGTGTTGCAAACAAAACGCATTAAGTACTACAGAAATGAAACTGACCCAACATGCCTGCTATGCGGAGCAGTAGAAGAGAATGTACCACACTTTATTCTTCAATGTGAAAAACTACAAGCGGAGAGAGTGGCTTTACTGTCCGAGATCAACGCAATATGGCAAAATGAACTCCAAAATAATGAAAATTTTACGGACTTGAGCGAAGTCGACCAACTACAACTGCTAATGGACAATACAAACAAGGTGAAACCTACCAAGNAGAAATTTTGAAAGTCTATATAATAAACAGTATAACTAAATCATACATTTTGAATATCAAAATAAGACCACTCGTGACCGAATACGCATTAACGATTAAACTCGTGGACGGAACAAGTTCCGCCCACTCGTTTAATCCTTATGCGTCCTTCGGTCACTCGTGGTCTTATTTTGATATTCAAAATCTACGATTAGTTATACTATATTTATTCATAAACAAATTTGTTGTTTGTAGGAGGGCTCATGTCTTATTTGTATTTGTTTGTGCATAGTGGTGTCCAACACATATTGTGTTGTGTTTTTGTTGTTTTTTTTCTTCGTCTTGTGTGACCTGCGTTGTCAGTTTCTCTTTCGGTATAATAAAACACTTATTAACTAGATATTCGGGGAATAGTAAGTTTATTGACCCCTTGATACCAACTATTGCCCTTGGCTTCGCCTCGGGCAATAGTTGATATCTCGGGGTCAATAAACTTACTATTCCCCTCATACCCAGTCAATAAGTATAAAATATAATTACCTAAAAATTTTCATAAAATTTCAAAATTCTAAAATCAATAAAAAAAATAATTTTAAGTTCAAAATTTTCAAAAAATTTCAAAATTTCAAAAATTAAAAAAAAAATTCAAAATGTTCATAAGATTTCAAAATTTTAAAAAAATTTCAATATTTCAAAAATTTCAAAAAAAATTTCAAAATGATAAAATTTTCAAAAAGTTTCAAAAAAATCTTCAGTTTTCATAAAATTTTCAAAAAGTTTTAAAAAAATTTCAGTTTTCATAAAATTTCAATTTTCATAAAATTTCTAAATTTTAATATTTAAATGATAATATTGAAAAATGATAAGTATATGTTATCTGGATGTGAATTGATTGATACCGAAAATATCAGCCTGCCGAGCCAGAATATGAAGTTTGTTGGCGAGTGAGCGAAGTGAACGAGTCACAAGCCTCATATTCTGTCGAGCAGCCTGATATTTTTCAGTATCAATCATATTCACATTCAGATGACATATTTATCATCCTTAAATCAACCATAAACACAGATACATCTATATTTGTATTTTCGCGGGAAAAATTACATGCTTCAAAATATTAAAAATACGCTTCCCTAAAACCGTAGTTTGCAAATATACCATTCATTTTTACAGGTTTATATAAATGTTAAAATTGTTGCATTTTTCCTTTAATTGTGATATTCATTTGTTGTTGTTTTTTTATTACAAACATCAAAGTCACCCATTTTCATTAAAGGTTTTGCTTACCAATGCCGTTCGGTTTAGAAAATATGAACGTCACAACCTTCCTTATGACGTAAAAAATTATGACGTCTCAGCAGAGGTTAGCAAGAATTGTGTAAAGTACATTTTTGTAGGACGATGTTTGTTGATATTTCTAACACGACAGTTCCTAATTTGATATATGTTTTAAAAAAATAATGTTAACTAGCTAATGGTGTCGATGAATTGTATTTATTATTGCCATCTTCACAGGAATTATCGTTTAAATGTTAGGAGAATTTGGTGATAACTCCTGCTGACTGTTGATAAGTCCTGCTCAGCTCACGCGGACTTTGATACGAGTTTTGCTTATGGAGCCAGCAGGTAGATATATCCGGAGGGAAGGATGATAAAACAATTTTATCGGTAATTTGTGTAGTTTTCCTTTGAAGTGTGTCGATTGATAAAGCTTATCTCAACGTACTGGACGTGATATCAAAAGTATTAGGTCAGTCCACAATTAGGCATGCGTCAACTACCGCGCATGAATATACTTATTTAAAAAAAAACAAGATTGGTTGCGTCATCAAAATCAATAATACGGGAAAAGGTCAACGTCATTTTCGTTACTATCTTAAACAAAACATTTAACGTTTGGCCATATTATTTGAATAATCAACATCCCTCAAAACCAAGAAATAACTACTTTGTAAAGATTGAACATCATTAGGCTTATACGATACATATCGATTTGTTTGTTTGTTTGTTATATAAAAACACTGCAATATCTAATGATGATTTAAAATTGAAATTAATCCAATTACAGAAAAGAGCTAAAATTTAATACAACAAAGCACTGATCAGTAAGAGGGAGACTCAACTAAAACTTCTGTATTCTGGATATACAAATATATACATTTGTTGTACATAATTTCATAACAATCCCCCCCCCCAATCTATTCGTCGATACATCTAAATTCGTCTATATTTTTATTTATACATGCATATCTGCTATTCTTAGTAAAAAGACACTTTGTGTCGGTGTCTGTAATTAACTTTCTAAAATTAATAACATAAAATCTAAATGCCTTCCGAGTGGGATTAATATGGATGTTTATTGATTTGACCTACATTCAGAATATTTCAGTGAAACGTATTCGATACGGTTTTAGCACAAGTTTTTATGACTAAAATTACTTACCGGTAGCATATTCGAACATTATAATTTCCAAAACACACTTCAATCCAACAAAACCATCATAATGTATAACACACGTCAAATACAAAATGTAGTTAAAAAACACATCTTGCCGCCTCGTTAACTAGTTTTTGAATGAACCTCGCGCGCCAGAACCGAATCACATTTTAAAAAAAACAAGATCCATCCGCAAAAAAATAATCCCATCAAAATATCGTTTTAAAGAATTCATTTGATTATTTTTTTTTAAAGTTAATTATAAATTACCGATAAACAGAATATTAGGCATTTTGTTTTTGGGACTGACTTTATCACGGGGTATATCAGGCTCGCCGTTCCGGCTCACCTGATATACCCTGTGATAAAGTCAGTCCCAAAAACAAAATGCCTAATATTCTGTATATAGTCTACCATTTCGGTCAATACTATGGCCTTCAAAAAGAATGAAGATTACCTAAAATTGAAATTGACTAGTTAATAAAAGTATTAAGAAATGGGTGTTTTCATAATGGACCGGTTATATGTCCTCGGTTAAGTCATAATGGCCCTCGGAAAGTTGTATTGGCCTTCGGCGTTGCCTCGGGCCAATACAACCTTCCTTGGGCCATTATGACTAATCTTGGACATATAACCGGTCCATTATGAAAACACCCATTTATTAATACTATAATAATGCACGTTCTCATTAACGTGCAGGGGACGTCGTGGTCGTGATAGTAAGGTAGTTAGATTTACAATTACCTATGCAATCAATTTATATCACCCCTAAAGTTGTGAGTTCGAATCTTTCGCATCGTCAGGTGTACTCAATACAACAGTATGTGATAAAGTTTGTAAGTGACTTGTGGCATTTCGGTGGTTTTCTCCCGTTACTCCGGTTTCCTCCACCAATAAAATTGACTGTCACTAAATAGCTGAAATATTGTTGCAAGTGGCGTTACACCCCATAACGCTAACACCACGTGACTCTCTTGGTTAGATTCATACACACATGGCGTATTTACACACGGAATGCCAGAAACCTTGGGATGGTGAATTAAGCTGTTGTGGTTCTATTTCTTGAGTAAGGTTGACATACCAATTCATAAAACAAATTGCAATATACATGTACATTTATAATACTAGTATACATATATGTATTTTTATGAGATTTAAATACTAGTTTTAAATAACAAAATACAAGGGGAGAAGAAAATAAGTAACTCCTCTTGAAAATCAACTTCCATTATCACAGACTTATGTTGGCTGAATCTGATTTCAGTGGTCACTTATATGATCTGATATCGTTTGTTTAAATGTAATCACGATTAAGGTCAGACAGTGGTGGTTTGACCCCGTGTAATTTGTTCCGGTGCTAGGATATACCGCCTCGCCCATCAACGTACAAGTATGTGTGACCATCGTGACAATCTGAATGATACTACAGAGGAACTTGTGCAATCCGACATCCTGTGACATCCGATAACAATTTATGGTCCCAAAGTATTTCTATTAAGTAAAATAAAGTATTCTGGCATCCTGTGCAATCCGACATATTTCCCTAGTACCTTGGCGTGTCGAATTAGACAGACATTGTATTCATATTCTTAGTGTATATTAATTGAATAAAATACCGATAGTTGCTAGTTAAATTATATTATTACGTACTTATGCAATCGTCACAGTGCTCACATTCCTCCTGCAGTTGCTCAATGAATTTCTCACGTGACAACTGAATCTTCTTTCTGGCTTCCCAGCATTCATCTGTCATCAAGGGGTCCGTTTTGGTTAGTGCTGTATTACTATTACCCATCTTCAATATACCAGTAAATACAATTAATTTGCTTTCATTGTCATTCGATGAATGATTAGCTTACTTGTGTAAACAATAATGTAAAACAATAGTTATATCCGGTTTAATTTTAATCCGTGTCATATCGTTAGTCCGAAAGATCAATAGTCGAAGGTGACGAGAGAAAATGCCTGTCAAACCTATAGGTAAATCCAAAACTGATCTCCATCATGACTTGATTAGACGTTACAGAATGACTCTGTCCTGACAACAACCGATAAGTTCCTTTCTCGTAGTCAAATCACATCCTTTCCTCTTTCAAAACTTGCCACTGAACTTTTAGCAATAGTAACGAGACGGGTGCCACTAGTAGAGCAGGAACTGCTTACCCTTTCGAGGTTCTTGAGTTCACCTCCGATTTGTTTTTGTGGTGATCGAGTTGCTCAATCTTCTGACCATCTCTCGATTGGGGGTCACATCAGAGGCCATCATGAATAAAACGGTCGTCGTAGTATTTTATTCCTACCTGGAAAGTAATTAATTTCTTTATTTTAAGCAATTTTTTTACGTAAGAAATGGAGAGACTATGACTTTGTTACATATGTTTTAATACTTGTTTTCAATAAATATACTTAATATTATTGAAAATATTCATCTTCATTTTAATTATTCTTAATATCCGGGAGTTTTTAATCTTTATTAATTAATGCTCTGTTATACCCTTATAGGGTTGACAGCATAAAACAAACATGGATATATATATATAAATATACAAACATGAACATACAAATCAATCATACATTAAAACAAACATAATAATTATGCAGTTATATTGAGTCCACTCTCCTCAGTGCTAATGACTTTTGAATGAAATGGGGCACCAAGTTGCATAAGACACGAAGAAGATAAAAAAAAAAATCGAGATTTTGAATATGATTATTTCCCATCAATATTGTGTCTAAATTTTCAATCTGGGTTAAAAATTCCTTTCTTAATCATTCGTTTTTTTTAACAATGAAAGAAGACTTATTTATAGTCTTCCTCGTCTTCAATTACATTTAGGTGACATTGCCTACAAATTCGTTGTTCTCTATTTATTTTATTATATCTGCCTCTTTCAATTTCTAAAACATGATCACTTATTCTCATTTTCAAAATTAATTTTCTATTTTCAAAGTTTGAATTTTCAATAAAATGTTCTATAATATAATTTGTCTTTATTTTGCTGTATAGAAAGAGTTTATTGTTGATATTAAAAGACCTTAATTTCCCGAAAAACATGTTTTCATAGTTTTCTAGTAATGTTTTTTTCAAAGATTTTGTGAGATGCCATTTCTCCTTGTTAAAATCAGTAACCTCTATATTTTTTTCAGTTCTTTCGTTTCTGTTTAATATATTCTCTGCAAAGGTATACCAGGAATATGTCCCATTTAAATGTAATGTTTTTGAGGTACTATATGCATCCAATAATAAAGGATTATTATCCTTGTTTGAAAATCTAGCCATATACTTCAATACTTACAACTTTATATAGACATCTAAAGGGTATTGAGAAATTTCTGCTCTAGCGGCTATGCTGACAGATTTTTTACTTGTTCCAAGAACAAATTTACAAAATTTTAAGTTTAACTTTTCTAGAAAACTTGTATCTAATTAGTCAATGAGATCAAAATTAGAATTTGACTTGTTTGCCCGCAATTACCCTTTAATTATTTTTTCATAGAAATCCATATACCAAATTTCTGAGTTATACGTGAGTATAGATTTAACAAGAGATTCAAATAGTTTTTTGTATATCTTTATTGAAACATTTTCAATAGGGTTTAAATATTTAAACATAGAAAACATAACCTTACTACCCTTTTTGGATAATTATATATGGGTAGAATGAAATTTTCCTGAAGCCTCAATAAGATTTCCCAGATATTTATATTTCAGGACTTTTCCTAATTTATACCCATTTAAATAAAAATCAGACTTGTTATATGGAATATTTCTTTATTGAAAGATTAAAGCTTTAGTCTTTTTCACATTTACTGAGAGTTGCCATTTTTTACAATATTCACTCAATTTATCTAAAGATTTCTGTGGGACCTCTGCACTTTCAGATAGGAGTAAAATGTCATCTGCAAACAAGAGACAATTTAAGGACAGTGTTTCTCATGTAACTGGATGATAGCTATCATCAAATATATCGGGTAAATCATTTATATAAATTTTAAATAAATTGGGGTTCAAAGCTATCCCCTTGCTTAACCTCCCTTTCTATATTCACAAAATTGGAAAAATCTTCCCCCATTTTAACTGAAGCCTCAGTTTGTTTATACATATCTGTAATAATGTTGTATAGTCTTGAACCAATATTTTGGTTTTGTAATATCTTATATAAAAGCTTACACACTCCAGTCCATGCTTTTTTTGTTGTTTGTTTGTTTGAAACCATTCTTCTTCTTACCTATCCCTCTGTTTTGAACACTTTATTTCACCTTAGTTTTCTTCATATTTACTTTATTATTATCGTCTAAATATATCATGTTGTAAAGTTTATTTGTATAATTATCGCCATTATGTCCAATCTATGAGGTATGCTGCTGCCAAACTTTGGAATAATTTACCAAATGAATTTAGGGAGGATATGGGGTTAAATCAGTTCAAAAGTTTAATTAGTAAGTGGGAGGGGGATGGGTGTTCATGTTCATTCTGCAACTAACCACGTAAGGCAGCATACCCCACAGGAAAAACCAGTCAT
>MJUT01001866.1:203778-222548 GCA_002080005.1 Gigantidas platifrons | reverse complement strand
AATATTCAATATATATTCTTACTTACTTTATTTGGCTGTTCTGAGTAATATTTGTGACAATATGGTTTTTTGGTTAATATCCATTTTCTACAAAAAGTTCAGTTCAATATAACACGTCTATCATTCCTAAAGATCATGTTGTAAAATAATATTGAATAACTAGTATACAGCATTATCTTTCATTATTAACCAATCAATCTGTTTAATCCTAAATACAACTCAGACCTTCAATCTATCTTTAAAGGGGTACCCAATGGGGAAACCACAAAAATGTATCGTTTTATGGAATTAAATGTTTCTGTATTTATTGTTTTTGTTTTCTATGACACTCTGTAATGAATAGTTCGTGTATTTAGAATAACCTGGGGAGTAAGTTAGTTATACACTTCGGTATACGGTGTTTCTTGATTAGAAACCCCTCGGGCCTCCGCCCCTCATGGTTTTTCTAATCCAGATACACCTATACCTCAGTGTATAACTATTACGTATATCATTATAAATAAATAAAAATCCCAGGTAAACAAATTGATTACATAATAAAGATGTATGATAATTGTGATATCTTAGTCCTGCATGCATAGATCAACAGATAAGAACAATGGTTACACCCCAGGTCTATTGTTAAACCATATGCTTTCTATCTCTGAAACTGTCTTTCTATTAATTACTTTATTGTTATAAGAACAACACCATGTGAGCACGGCCTATTGTGCCTACAACAATGAAGCAATTAATTACCACTCAGCTGAAGATAACACGAAAACTGGATATTGAAAAACTGAAAAAGAAAACATAAAGATCTTGTTAATGAAGTATAGTCTGAAAAAAATCCAAGCAATCGTTAAGAAAAAACTAAATAATAATAAATAATCGGGGAAAAAAACTTGGTCGGGAAAGCAAATGTAAAAAAAAGAAAATACATTATATGTTGACACCCTTTCAAAAGTTTATCATTGGTAGATCTAGGGGGGGAGGAGGGCTCCCCATTTTTTCGGAAAATTTATTAAAATTATGTGAAAATTGTCGAAAATGAGACTATTACCCGTTAATTTTTTATTCTGAAACCCCTTTTTAAATTGTCTGGATCCAAGCCTTTAAAAAAACAAAACAAAACAAAAAACACTGACCTGTTAAATGCGCACTTAAAACTGAACAGTTTATTGGTAGAAAAATACTTTGTCATATTCAACATATATTCTTACTTACTTTATTTAGCAGTTCTGCGTAATATTTGTGACAATATGGTTAATATTCATTTTCTATAAAAAGTTCAGTTTAATATAAAAGTATTTTATTGAATTAAATGGAAACCCTTTAGAATTATTAAGTGAGCAAAGTATTAATGAACTAAATGTATTCATCAAACTGTTTGTCATATTATATGCCGATGATACAGTTATCTTAGCTGATACTAAAGAAGGTATGCAAAATGCACTGAATATTTTCCAATCTTATTGTGAAACATGGAAACTAGAAGTAAATGTAAATAAAACAAAAGTAATGATTTTTAGTAAAGGAAAAATACGATTAAAATATGAGTTTACGTTACAAAATAAAACACTAGAAATTGTAGATTCATATTCTTATCTTGGATTGATATTTAAATACAATGGCAATTTTAATGAGACTCGAAAAAAACTAGCTCGCCAAGCCCAAAAATCACTCTTTAGTATTTATAAGAGTATTAGAAATCAATGTATTCCGATTGATTTACAGCTTAAACTTTTTGATGCTATGGTTGAACCAATTTTACTTTACGGGTCAGAAATATGGGGTTATGAAAATATAAAAAAATAATTGAACAAGTCCATTTACAGTTTTGCAAACGAATACTAAAAGTCCGAACTACAACACCTAATTTCATGGTGTATGGGGAACTGGGAAGGTTTCCTTTAGAAATTAAGGTGAAAATGAGAATGGTGTCATATTGGAACAAATTATTGCAAAATGAAAAATTAAGTAGCTCTATATATCGATTATTGTTGAGTCTAAAAAATAATGGTGCTCAAACCTTCAAATGGTTGAACCATGTTGAATCAATTTTTAATGATACAGGTCTTGGCTATATCTTCCACAACCATGACATTTCTAATTATACTCTCATTAAATTACTTTTAAATCAAACTCTAAAAGATCAATTTATTCAAAGGTGGACTAGTGAAATGATAAATTCCTCACGAGGACAGTTTTATACAGGAAACTTGTTAGCATCTTATAAAATTGTATCTATTTATTTATTTATTTATTTATTTATTCACTTAATTCAATCAAAATAATCATGTATTGTAGCTATCATGTATTGTATTTACCATGTATTGTATTAACTATGTATTGTATTAACTATGTATTGTATTTACTATGTGTTATATCTGTTATCTGTTCATTCCGTCATTTATGTAAAATTTGTTTTATATGTTGACCTCATGTAACACATATATTGTGTCTGAGCGTTATCCAATAAAATCTTGAATCTATCATTCCTGAAGATCAAATTACATATCAAATAACATCTCTCATTATTAACCAATCAAACTGTTTAATCCTTAATATAACTCAGTCATTCAATCTAACTTTATAGAAGAGGTACCCAATGGGGAAATCATAAAAATGTATCGATTTATGAAATTTAATGTTTCTGTGTTTATTGTTTTTGTTTTTTATGACATTTTGTAATGAATATTTCTTGTATTTAGAATAACATGGGGAGTAAGTTAGTTATACACTTCGGTATACGGTGTTTCTGGATTAGAAACACCTATACCTCAGTGTATAACTATTACGGATCTTTCAAAAAATTTCTTACACAAAAGTCGCTATTGTTCTGTTAGTGGTTAGCGGAACGTCGTAGTCTCGATGACGCTTACTTTAAACATATTTTATTGTGAAACAAATACAGACAGTGTTGGTTACAAGGACACATCAATATCTACTTCCTTATAACATGAATAGGAAAAATCTGTAAACTCGTTCTCACGACTTTTCTTTTATAAATTATAACATTATTGTACAGGTTAGATAAATTACTTTTGAAACAAAAGAAGTTGCCCGAATTGCGAGATAATCAATTTTGTTTTGATAGTACTGTATATTATACTTACAACCATTTCACTTGAACAGTTGACTACAGAACGACAGGGATATTAGGTTTATTAATTAAATTCCTAACAGTATATTTGTGTATCACATTTCATTTCTGTGCATTAGCATTAGGGGGAAAGGGTGTATTTTACTCTTATAAAACGATTTTAATGCTACATTTTTGTAACTGAAAAAAAAATGCATTCTGAAGCAGAATGTTTGTTCTGAAAAAAATGTCCCTTAATGGCCAATAATAAAAATCTGGGTAAAAAGAAGAAAAATCAAAACCATACATGTACAATACGGAGGAAAACAACAAATTCATTTATACCTTTAGGCAGTAATATAAAATTTTCAACAAACACAGAAAAGGAACGAATATAAAAAAAATTTGCAACAATGAACAAATAGAATTTCTGTGTGTACAGACACCTTTTCAAGTAACATAGTATTTAAAGGGTAGCTTATTCAAAATAAATCCAAATACGGCTAATGATCAAAAAATAAATCGGATGATGCAAATTTGCGTGAGTATCTACACACATCTAGCATATACACGAATGACAGAAATGCTGTATATATGTCATGCAGAACATTTTAGTGAACTCAATATAGTATTTTGTCTATTTGCAATGCCAAATTTAATATTTTAATATGTCCATTAACCATGATAAAACTGAATTGGTTGATTATACATTTATAAGGTATCCGGCAGTGTTTATTTTTATTTGGGAATGTACACGACCTTTGCCAAATGAAATTATATAGCGTAAGTGTAAAATACATCTTCGATTACAATGTACAGTTTCTTAGATATACTCATATACATTGTAGTATTTAAACGGACGCGGACGTCGAGGAATGATTTTGTTTAATTCATTGAATGATCTCGTAACGTTTCGTTTCGTTTCGTTTCTCAGTTTACATATTCTGTTTCGTTTCGTTTCTCAGTTTACAGATTTTGTTTCGTTTCGTCGTATTTCGTTTCGCTTCGTTGTGTTTCGTTTCGTTTCGCTGTGTTTCGTTTCTCACTTTACAGGGACCCTAAACGTATTGAACAGAAACATCTGAAATACGATCAATATAAACATTGTGTGATGGGGTGTTTCCTAGAGTAGGTTATTTTAAAACTCTACATTAACAAATGAAATTATATAGACTGGGCTAATTTTTTAAAGTTTAGCCTGTGAAAGGGTTAAAAATAAGAAACAAAATTTGCATAAATTTCGATTGTGGTCTGATAAGCTAAGAAGTGCACCAAAACCCCCACCCCGGTCGGAACTCGCGACACAAGAAAAATAAATGAACTGATGTACGGAATATTAAATGAAACAAAGATAAATATGGTCACTCATGTAATAAGGGGACAACCATTTTATTTTCGCACTGAATATGACAGGATCCAATCATTTTTCTTTCAGCAAAGACCAAATCAAAACATTTTCTTTCATGAACACTGGCGTTCATCTCATCAAAAAAGTTACAAGCAAAATAACAAAAGAAAAAAAAAGTCATTTTGGAAATTTCTGTTAAATTATTCACTATCAGGGAGTCCATCGTTTATTAATTATTTATTTTCAATATTTTGGCAATGAATTCATTTATTTTCATTGTGATGGAGAGCAAATTATTCATTTTCGCAACAAGCAAAAAATGAGGATTAAAATATTTATTTCAAAAATCTAACAAGTTTAGGTGTCTTCATATGCACATCAATGGTAGCCATGCCAACCGAAATTGTTCATCCAATGAGAATATGATATTACCTGCTTGAAAATATTATATGCGCAAAAACAACTTTTTTAAATTATATTAATGTCAATCGTTGTTTTGTAAATTACTATAGCCATTCAATTAAAGAAGTGGATCTCTTGTATCAACATCTTGACGTCTTCACAGTGGACATTTCTATAAATGGGCTAAAACCTGGATTTTTAAATTTACCGTATTTTGAATTATCTGATGTAGAAATTATGTACTAAAGTAATAATTTTTTTTATTAGAATAACGAAAAATCCAAATATCTTTTAAACTATAGATTTTTGAACAGCAAAATAAACGAAAGTTTTATTTAGAATTAGGAGTGCTAAAAAAAATGTTATTGTAATGCTTCTTATTGTTTTTGGCTGAGGCTGCACTCCGATGAAATTTTGCATTTTGGTCGTATTTCGTTGTCATTTTTCGGGTGGGGTAGATGTACTTTATAGAAGAGCCATCCGTACGTCAGGTATCTTACCTGTAAAATCTTTCTCTCAGCCACGTATACTTTATACGAAACTGACAAGCATTTCTCTCATAAATTATTGTTATATTTTGCATTTTTTGTAAAATGGGTAATAAGTCTGATTTATCTCCGGAATGCCAAAAGTTTGTAAAAAAAAGTTGTTTGCCTTTTTAGTAAGGAAAAGGCAACGAAGAAGCCAATTGTCTCATTTGATAGGGTATATCAAAGGACATCTAAAGCTTTGGGTGTGTCTTACACTTCAGTGCACCGTATTATGAATGGTAAGAGGCCTTGTAAGTCAAATAGACCCAAAGAAAGAGCTAAAATAGTGGACGACCTTGATCATTGTGTTATTAAAAGAACAATCCACGGTTTATATTCACGGAAAATTGCTCCGACCGTCTCAATAATACATAAGGAAATAAAAGATTCTATTAAAATATCAAAGTCTAAACTTACTCTAACTCTCATTGATCTTGGATATACAATGTACTTATAAAAAAATAGGTGATAATCGAAGAGTTCTGTACGAACAAGTGTCTATTATCAATGATAGGTGCAATTATCTGAGAAAGATCAAATCTTTTAGGGAAGCAGGGTATGATATCGTGTACCTGGATGAAACATGGCTTAACCAAAATCACTGCACAGATTATACGTGGCTTCCGAATGATGGGTCTGATGCCCCAAAAATACCCTCGGGCAAAGGCAAACGTTTGACTGTTTTGCAGGCTGTTCTCTTTTATAGACTTATTCCCTCCGTATTTCATCAAACTTTGTCAAAATATACACCCAAATCAAATCAAATCAAATAAGTTGTATTTAAAGTCGGCGAGACACAAACAACATAACATAAGCTCGCAATGAGCTTTTGAACCGATATATATAAATATTACATAAAAACATATACAATACATTTACATACAGACACAAGTAGCACATACATGTTCATAAATATCAAGCATGCACAATTAAATTGCAAAGCATGTAATACATAATGCAGTGAAACATAAAAATACAACAAAGCAAAGCACAAAATAAAGCATACAAATAAAATAATAATGCAAAGCAAAAAAATAAAAATCAGAAAACTGGAAGTTTTGGTATACTGCCCCGTCACAAATAACTAAGAATTTTGACATGCTATGCATGTACAGGATTTACCATTCCAAAAAGAAATAAGATTTTTAAATTCATTGAAATTAGAACAATTTCTATAATTGTCTGGAAGTGAATTCCATAAGACCGGGGCAGCATACCTAAATGAACTCTTACCGTACCTTGATGATTTTACCTGTGGAATCTGTAATAGATTTGTATATAGAAAATTATATTTATGGTCTTGTTTTTGAACTAAATTAGATAATACAGGTGTTGCTAGACCATTTAAAATTTTGAATGTTTCCAGTGCCATTGTTCTTATTCTCCTGATATGCTGTGTTGGCATTTTTGCTTTAATCAATAAGTTTTCATAATATGACGCATAATCCTGGTAAACAAAACGTAGAGCTCTTTCCTGTATCTTTTCAATTTTCTTCGTATTACTTTTTGAGCAAAAATGCCAAGACAGGGGGCAAACATTTAAATTTGATAGTACAAAAGTGTGAAAAATAGTAAGCTGGTTCAATTTGCTAAGATTTTTACCAATACGCTTTAATATATTTAACTGTTGAACTGCATTCTTACAAATATTTTTAATATGACAATCAAAATTTAACATGAAATCAATATCAACACCTAAGAGTTTAACTACCTCATCACATGATATATTTGCAGTTCCAATCTGAAAAATGGGTGATTTATCAAAATACTTTTTACCAACTGCAATCGCTTGGAATTTTTCTGGATTTGCTTGCATGCAATTAAAATGAAACCAATTTATGAGTATATTACTTTCTTGTTGCAAAACATTTACTACCTCGTCAAAATTTAGAGAATGAAAAGAAAGGGTGTTGTCGTCTGCATAGTTGTATAAATCACAATGTTTTACAAAATAAAATATATCATTTATGAATACATTAAAAAGCAGAGTTCCGAGAATTGAACCCTGTGGAACAGCCCATGTGCTAACAATATTCCCTATTTTAATTTGTTGTTTTCTGTTAGATAAATAAGATAGCAGGAGTTTTATAGCATTATCTGTCAAACCATACGCTGACAATTTACATATTAAAATATCATGTGACAAACAGTCGAATGCCTTTGACAAATCCATTAAAATCGCTGCTATATACTCATTACAATTGCCTGCTTCCAATCTTCTAAAAGTCTTAAAAGGGTAGTTTGACAGCCATGTCCTTTTGTAAACGCACATAAAAAATGGTCAAAAATATTATCAAAAAAATCTGACAATTGAACAGATAGAACTTTTTCAAATTTTTTTGAAGGTATAGGTAATATGCTGACAGGTCTATAATTACTTTTTAAAAAGGGATCATTCTTTTTGAATAGGGGTGTAACCTGTGCTTCCTTTAGTCTATTTGGGAAGATACCTGAGTCTATTGACATGTTTATTATTTTTGTGATTGGTGATAAGAGTGATATTTTACCAAGTTTCATCAATTTTACAGAGATTTTATCAACACCTGTTGCTTTTTTAACATTAAATTTATCAATGACTTTAGATGCAAATGTTTCATTAGTTGATTTGAATTAAAAATATTTTTTCTTACAAAATTTTTATCTTCAATTTTTTGCAAGCTGGGATGGTCATTTTTATTGAAAGTATAATCTTTGCCGATGTCCTGGGCTACATTTACGAAAAATTTGTTAAACACTTCAGCTACATCTACATTTTTAGTTACAATTTTATCATTATCTTGTAAGATAATTTTAGATTGAGTTCCACAAGATTTTTTTGGAGAAATAGGGTTTCATGGTTTTCCAGAACTCAGTTTGTTTACAGCCACCGGTGCATCTTTCTTGGAAATAATTATTTTCAGATTTTCTATTTAACTTATTTACTAAATTTCTTCTTAATCTGTACTGTTCCCAGTTTTTAGAACTTTTGTCTTTTAAGAATTTGGAATAATACATTTTCTTGTTATATATTGTTTTACGTAATTCTCTATTCATGTATGGCAACTGATTATTTTTCCTATACATTTCTTTTATTGGAACATGTTTATCAAAAATAGTATTTATTACTGATTCAAAAGTTTCATATATTTCATTCACATCAATCTCATGTTTACTTGTATTTGATTGTACCTGTATATTTACCTTAGACAGATCTTCATTTAAAGTCAAAACATCCAGATGTTTAAAGCTTCTGTATTTAATCTTTTGATTTTCATTTGCTGGTGTTATATTATTGATGACAGTACTGATCATGTTGCTGGTGTTATATTATTGATGACAGTACTGATCATGTTGTGACAATCACTTATACCAGTTGTAAAGTTTAAAGTTTTAGAACATAGAGATTTTGAATTTGTTAATATTACATCTAAAAGTGAATTCTTGCAATTTTTCATGAAACATGTAGGTTCTTTTATTAGATTACACAGATCAAATAGTTCCATTAAATCAAAAAGAGTCTTCCCTTTATTTTTACATAAAAGATCATAGTTCAAATCTCCCATCAATAAATAATGATCATATTGTGTAATACATTTGTCAATAGTGATTGTTAACTGTTCACTAAATTTCTTATCTGACATGCTAGATGGTCTGTATACACATAAGATGGACCATTTGGTTTTATTCAAAGTTACCTCGTATAAGATATTTTCTAAGTTTCAAAAATTCCTTTAAAATGCGATTTTTCTATATGAGCAGGGCAAAATCCATTCACATTCTGGTCTGCAAACTTCCAAATTAAATTAGCACCCTTGATTCTCTACACAACTCTCGTTTACACTTCTACTTTAAAATCTACAGTTTAAAAGATATTTCAAACTTTCGTTATTCTAATAAAAAAAAATATTACTTTAGTGATTTTATCTATTAACTATACAAAGTTCTGCAAATTCGTGTTATGCAATATCTACAATTGTCGGAAAAAAGTTATACAGGTAGCTTCATATGTCACTTTTTATCCTTGTTCGAACAAAATCCCACAAATTCGCACAAAGGTAATTAAATTTTTGAAAACTCAAAATGTTGTAACTTTTTATAGTGTTCTCCGATTTCCAAAAATTAAAATAATATGGAATCCTTGTCCATGTATCTTTTGATATTGCGTATGGGTAAGGCCTTTATTTCAAAGAAAAAAAACATGTGAAATACCTAGTAAATATAATATTAAACGGTAAATGGAGAAGAGTTCCGATAAGTTCCACTTAAGATTTCCTCAGTTAAGTCCAAACTTAAGTAGTTATGTGCATACTACTTAATATTATCACTTAACAAAGGGATTCCTTAGTGGAATCTTAGTTTAAGAAATACTTAAGTTAAGATGTTTTATGCATATGGGCCCTGTATACCAAATAAAGTATTTTTTTTTATTATGTGATGTTTTATCACGATAGTTACCAGATGTATCTAGTTCTACAATATTTAACTCAGGAGTCCGTAAGGGGATTTCGTGGTTGTGTTCGTTTTGGCCGTTGGATTTACAACTACCTATGCAATCACTAGTTAAGATGAAAGGTAATTGTTTTATTGATATTGATGGAATTTATGATTATCACTGTTTATAAACTTTCTTTTCATATCAATCAATGAAAATAATTGGTTTGTTGAAAATATGTTTTTTAATGTGTTACAGGAATCCATATGAATATGCATACCTTGTGAATGTGAAAAGTTGGACCATATCCAACAAATTTGGTTGAAATGAATGGTTGATTGATTATTTTTTCAATGTCAAGTGAGCAGTATTTCAACTATATACATTTTTTATATTTTCATGATGAGAATTAAGTTTACAATCAATAATTGATGTTTGAAAGGTGGCATTTGGATAATGGCCGTGAAGGAAAAAAGAAATAGAGGATTATGAAAAGAAAGTTAAAACAGTAATGGTCAACAATTCCACCAATATCAATCACCACTCACTGAACACAAAAAAGGGGGGCAACACTATCTGATGTTGTAAATGCAGGTCATGGCTTGGGACAGGATAAATGGATAGGGTAAGAAAAAATGCATTGCAACAAGGTACACCAATGACCACTCCAAACAATTGATGCTTGTTGTTTTGAATATGACATTCTCCATACAAAAGGAACTTGTTTATGTTCCATCACATGGAAAAGTTAACATAATCTAATTAAGAAATACATCATGGAAGCCAGAATGTGTTTTGAGTTTTAACATTGATTGGCGGATATTAATATATTTTATCCGCTAACCCATGTTAAAACTCAAAGCACATTCTGGCTTCCATGAATTACTTTGATTCTGATATGTCTAAGAGTACAAATACGGTAGTATATTTTGATTGGAAGACGGTTATTTATATTTACGCTTACGGAATATGTCGCACACAATTTATGCTGCCAAATTTGAGCAGACGATAATTCAACAGCATGTACATTTACGACGGGAAAGTCGGTCACATGCACCTGTGCATGTGCTAATGAGATTATACCCAAACGATAAATCGCTCGTTTGTTCACAAAGCGAAAGAAAGACGTCATGTTAGAATTCAAAGTAGGTGTTTGTTCGATTTATTTTTTGTGATATACTAGACCTTAGTATACAAAAAAGTATCCAACAAACATCTCATTGAACAAACATCTCATTACAATTACACTATTGTGACAGAAATATGTCAACTGTTGAAAATTACCCTATTTATTCATTTAAAAACACACTTTCTCTGTTAAAATATTTTTGGATTTTCATCAAACTTATGACACTAATAAGAATATTTTGTGTAGTTTTTAATGGAAATAATACAATAAATTATTTTACAAATAATTGTTTTCAAGTATTAAAAAACAAATTAGCTATTGCCATCACTTAACATCCATCTTCTTCACTACTATAGGGGTGATTGAGGAACCCATCATAATGCACTATAGTACCCACATTACTCACATTACTCAATGGATACTACCCACAGTATTGGATACTAAACACATTGTAGTACCCACATTACTACTACCCACAGTATTGGATACTAAACAGTACCCACATCACTCCCACAGTATTGGATACTAAACACATTATAGTACCCACATTACTACTACCCACAGTATTGGATAATAAACAGTACCCACATCACTAAATGGATACTACCCACAGTATTGGATACTACACACATTATAGTACCCACATTATTGGATACTATGCACATGGGGTACCCTATAGTACCCACACTCAATACTATGCAATGCCATTATTGGATACTATGCACATATGGGTACCATGGATTTTATATTAGTCAATGGTATGCACTATAACATGAGGCATTATGGTATCCAGGTACCATGCATGAGACATTATAGGATCTAGCGCCTTGTATAGTATCCCCATGACTTCATGTAGTCAAATTTGAATACTATAATGGGTATACCATGGATCTAATGTGGATACCATTGAATCTATAGTACAATACTATGGAGTGATGTGCATACTCATTATAGTACCCACTTTGAACTATATTATCCACATTAATGTATTTACACTAGAGTAACCATACTGTACTATAGTATCAACATTAAACAAGTATATTATGTTAGAATATACATACCTGAATCATCCAGTTTAATATCTAATACATGCAATATCTGTTGGCTGATGTATAATGACAAAATCACAGGAGACAATCTGAATGTCAAGTGTTTATTACAATCACCTGATCATGGAGATAATCCCTGTATTTTTTTGTCTTTTTGTCTTTATTGGAAATACTACAAAAAATTATCATGGCACAACCTGGCATCATTGGAAAACAATAAAATGACAAAATTATAATACTAACAACAACTCTAAAAAGAGTAAACAATAACAATGGCAGTTCCTCCTAAATGAAAAAAAAATTCTACTAACAATAAACTACTTATAAAGGGACTATCATCATAAAATTATAAAATCAACTGGTAAACAGATACAAATATGGAAACATCAAAGACCTTTGTGTAAATAACTAATTTGTAAAAAACTAACTACAAAGAAAAATGTATGCAACATTCTAAAAAACTTTCCACCTGAATCATCCAGTTTAATATCTAATACATATAATATCTGTCTGCTGATGTATAGTGACAAAATCACAGGAGACAATCTGAATGTCAAGTGTCTATTACAATAACCTGATCATGGAGGTAATCCCTGTATTTTTTTTGTCTTTATTTGAAATACTACAAAAAATAATCATGGCACAACCTNGCTGATGTATAATGACAAAATCACAGGAGACAATCTGAATGTCAAGTGTTTATTACAATCACCTGATCATGGAGATAATCCCTGTATTTTTTTTGTCTTTATTTGAAATACTACAAAAAATAATCATTGCACAACCTGGCATCATTGGAAAACAATAAAATGACAACAACAATTCTAAAAAGAGTAAACAATGACAATGACATAATTTGGCATGTATTGAGTATTTTGAAAACATAAAGTAAGCTAATATAATATTTAAAACAACTAAAAATTGTAAAAACATTATTAGAAAAGTGAAGTTAACCTTCAACAAATCTACAACAAGAATGTTCAATATCAAAAAGCTCATACTTATTATATTGTTTGTAATATATAACATAACAGTTGAAGATTAATTATCAGTCAGTCATACTAACATATCACATCTGTATCTTGGTCCTCAACTACAGGCAAATGGTCTTCCATCTTGAAGTTGATTGTGAACAAATGTACATGAGAGTATCTAAATCGCAAATCTTTGATAAATATAATCTGATCATATAGATACACCCTGTATTTTTTGTTTTTTTTTCATCTTCTATTCTTTAGAAATACTACATCATCTACAAAAAATAATCATGGTACATCTTTGCCATAACAAAACAAATTAAAAATCATGTAGGTAACTTCTTAATCAATATATGAAAAAATAACAAATCTAATATTGACAACAATTGTATAATCTCTAAAACAACTCTCTGCAGAACGGCACATCTTTGGCATAAAAAACAACAAAATAAAAATTATTTTGGCACCTTCATAAAAAAAATATATAGTATTTACAATAATTGTATAATCTCTAAACAACTTCTTGCTGAATGATACTCACTGTATCTTATATATGAAACAACAAAAAGGGGTTGGAAGGGAACCCCCCATCATAACATATGGTATCCTATTTATAGAACAGCTAAGGGATACCCAATATGGTATCCTATATAAAAGGGATACCCATCTATTTATAGTATGGTACCCCCTATATAAGAAGTTGTTAAAGCTAATGGATACCAATATGGTATCCTATATAAAGAGATACCCCATCTATTTATAGTATGGTACCCCTGGTTGATAGGGAAACTGATACCCCTGAACATTAAAGATGATTTAGATCATGTTTAAAGATTAAGAGTGCTATGAAACCTTTGTTTACACTATAATTGAAACATACTTCACAGTTTATAGACTAACCCCGCAATCGGAACGTTGGCTATCAAACAAATCTATTGTCAAATTTAAATTAAATACAAGATATTAATCACTGAAATAACATACAAAAGAAAGATATTTATCATCAGACTTTTATTACACGTTTTAATATCATAAGGTAAACATGTCTTTTCAACGGAATAACCCTGATGAACTAAGTGAAGACATAGATATAGAGTTTAATAGTTCCTTACCCACACTTTCCAACACAAATACATTTTATTCTTTAAAAAGGAAAAAACATAACAAAAATATATAACATCAACTGATAAACTATAACAAAAATTATACTATCTTATTTCAAATGTCAGATTATAGGAATGTTAATATTAATAATATAAAAGGTAAAAGACGTGCAACAAAAACCAATTTTTATTATAATTACAAAAACGTGTATAAAAAGTAGAGATTTTTATATTAAGAGACTGCAGAATTTTAATTTGAGAAAAGTTTTTAAAGACCATTCTGTAAATTTATAAAACAAAACTAATGTGTAAAAACTAACTACAAATAAAAATGTATGCAACATTCTAAAAAACTTTCCTCCTAAATGAAAAAAAAAATTCTACTAACAATAAACTACTTATAAAGGGACTATCATCATAAAATTATAAAATCAACTGGTAAACAGATACAAATATGGAAACATCAAAGACCTTTGTGTAAATTTATAAACAAAACTAATGTGTATAAAACTAACTACAAAACTACAAAGAAAAATGTATGCAACATTCTAAAAAACTTTCCCACTAAATGAACAAAAAAAAATCTACTAAAAACTTTTTATATATGGACTAGCATCATAAATTTATAATATCAACAGGTATGGCAACAATCATAACAAAATGTATGGTCAATTATAAATATTAAACTATTATTTTTCAAATGTCAGATTACTGGAATGTCAATATTAATTCTAAAGCATTTAAAATGTTACAGGGGGCAATAAAAGCCAATTTATACAATAACAATACAAAGGTTATCAAGAACACGGAAATCTGGCATTATGAGGTAGCAGAGCTAAGACATGAGAGATTTTATCAAACATCAGTGACCATAGATTCAGTTTGTAAAAGATATGAATTAACATTGTAAAAAAACAAACTATGGCATCTAAGGGACTAGCACCACTGATTATTTACATTACATATAAGGTGATTTTCTTAATTCAAGTTAGAACTGAACAATATATTACCTTACATAATTAAATCAATCAGTATGTAATATGCATAATAAAATACTTGAAATAGTTAAATTCACTTAATCTGTATGTTTACTTGCTCCTTGCATAAATGTTATCATAAAATCAAATAAAAAAACAATATTGGAACATGCATGAATGTTCTGAATAAGAAAAAGAAAAAAATAGCAACTTATATGAAACATTTATAAATAAATCATTAAAAACATAATATTGGTACATTTTAATCAAATACCCATATGAAAAGTTTAGCACATTAAATTCATTAAAATATCATCTACATACAAACTAACTGACATCACAATTGACAAGGACGGATAAACCCATCAAAATTATAATCTATATGAAAAATTTGACACAATTGAAATCATTAAAAATATTATCCACATACAAACTAACAAACTTTATGATGCTACAAAGCAGAAAGTTTAGGAAATTATCAAATATTTTGTAAAAAAAGAACATTTTTTAATGAAGCGAAATTCACATTTAAAAATACACAACAGAAAACGAAATTGAAGCAAAGCAGAAAGCATAGAAAATTTTCAAATAATTGGTTAAAAAGACAAATATTTTTAATGACAGAAAAAAGAACAATTTAAAAATTATGCTGACAACCATTTTCGTAAAAATGTGGCTAATAGTATAATATTTACATCATAAACAACAAAAAAGACAAATTAAAGTCTGCTTTTGTGTTCAAAGAAGAAAATGTAGGTAAGTTATAAAATATTTAGTCATTCATTCAAATCACAATCTATCTTATTGAAGAACACATTTTTGATGATCTTTGGATAAAAAAGCATTTGAGAATATATGAACAATATGAAAAAATCACAAACTACAAACAAAAAATATTTAAACTACTAAAAGCATTCAAAACATTTACTGTTAAAGCAGGTGTTCTTTTATTTTCTTTTTTTGGTAATTGGGAGAAGAATTTATATAAGTGCTGCGTCACTTGTTTTCTGATCCCTATGCATGTATTATTGTAATAACAAATGTCATTTATTCAATAAAATATTGTTTACACTAAAACATTTTCTGGAAGACCACTAAAAAATTACACTATCTGTGTGTAAAGTAAATGTTTTCAAGAAATTCTTCATCCAAAAACAAAACAAATAAACAAAACACATTTTACAAAACAACTTCTAGAAGACGACCATTTGAATGGCTCATAATAAAAAAAAAGTCTTCACATATACACTATATATGACAAAATACCACTGAAGATGACTAGAAAATGAAACAAATTGTATGATTTAGTATGTACTTAAAACAAACAATTAAAAAAGATTTGGATTTTAAATAAAAATTATAAACCATGAAATAAGATCATGGAATCTATATCCAGTTTAGCTTAAACTGATAAATTGACTAAGTGAAGAATTATTATTATATATATCATTTGTAATGTGTATAATATATACTATAATGTTTTCTTTATACCAAATTGTGGAAAAAAAGTATTAAAAAGATTCACACCACAAATAATCAAATAAGGCACTTGAAATGTTTGAATAATATAAATAATATGTGCATTTCAATGCATTTTGTTTTTAGTATTAAATTATACTGCAGATAAAAATGTACATGTGTATTGAATAGTCCATTTGACTTCTATAAATCTTCAGAAAAAAATCTTAAAAATCCAGTTTTCAAATCAACAAATTGTTTTCTAGGTGTTTATTAATATTATCATGTAACATAGGACATTTAAATATTAAAGTACATGTACATCAATAACAATTGACTCTCACGTTCGATGTACTGTAGATTGTAATTAAAATAGAAATATATTAGAATTTATAAAGATGTTTCATCCCCACTTTTATTTTCTTTTGGTATGACTCCTTGTACGGTTGGCGATGAGTTGTTCACTCTCTGGTGTTATGATTGCTTGTTTGTCCACATTGTGAAGTTACATTCTGCTATCACTCTATATGCGTTACAGCTATTATATCCATGACTTGATTTAGAAAATATCAACAAAATGAAGACAGTAAATACCTTGTTAAACTATGAACACAATCCTATTTTTCACGGAGGTCAATGCCTTGTTAAAACTATGAACATAAATAATCAAAGGTATGAATATCTTTTCATCAACTGATTAAAAATACCAATATGTATAATACCGGTATGCTACTGTTGATATGTTACCCCCTGTCAAAGACCTTGTAGTGGCTTTTTAATGTATATCTTTAGTTTCATAATGTATGCAATACAATTTTTTTTCAGAAATGGCATGTTCACATTTCTTTGAATTTCAACCGACAGAGTGTCCGTCATGGCGGAAGATAAAAGATCAGAAAAACACAATCCCTAAAGTCTCTGAAATGATAACAGAAATTCTTGCATATGAAAATACATGGAAAAGAATTAAAAATGAAAATACCGAACAATGGTCTGCTGTTAAACATGAGATGTATTTAAAATTTCTGTATCAAATACAAATTGGTGAAGATATTGGTGTGTTTGATAGAAACAAATTTAAGGACATACTTTGCAATCATAGTGACAATTTTGAGAGCAACAATGCATATTCACAAAACATCGAAGCTGGAACTAGAGAATGTTCACAATACGAGAGATTAAATATCATTGACAGACTACCAACTTTACGAGACGCAGAAGATTATCTTAATAAGAAAACTACAGAAACAATATGTGCCAAAACAACCGAAACAATCAATTTACTACGCGGATATCGTCATCTGAAAAATGAAATAAAAAAAATACCAAAAGACGAAAGATCGGATTATTTGGGAATCCTTGATGTCAAAGTGTGTATTAAAAAATGCCATGCAATTTTGATGAAAGATGTAATGGAAAAAAAAAAATACTTTCCCTGGAAAATTTAGTGTTTTACCAAGAACTGCAGAATTTAAGGGAGAACTATATCATTATCCTTGTTACAAAACAGAAGACGTAGCAGATGACGCCATTCAAGCTATTGTTGATCAATATAACAAGATGTTACATGAAATATCTAATGACAATTTGGCGAGAAACAAACTGGAAAACTCCTTTAAATGTGCCGCTGTTCTCTTATTTGGTTTCTTGACGCTTCATCCATTTGCTGACGGTAACGGACGACTAGCTCGTCTTCTTTGTAATCATTGTTTAAATGTGTTTAGTCCATTCCCAACTGCTATTTATAATGTGTTAACTCCATCGACAAGGGGCGATTACATAACTGCCATTGTCAATGCAAGAAAAATCTAAAACTGAGTCCTGATCGAATTGAATTCTCGTCTGATGCAATAAGAGAAGCATTACTAATTTTGGAACAAAAACCTGCTGATCTTTGTTCTTTAATAATTGAGAGTAGTTGGTTTACATGGCGTCACTTTTTACGAAAAATTGGAGAAGATATTCCAATGCTAGACTTTGAAAAAGAGGAATAAAAAAATTACAGTAAAGGAAAACATGAACGAGAAGAATTCGAAAAGTGATTCCAATCAAAGAAAAACGCCATCTTCGATTTTCGAAAAGAGTTGCAAGAGTACAGGCGGCTTACGAATTCCACGGTTAGTTTTTACATATTTCCCTCACCTCCTTAACCCCTCCCACCCCAAATATTACCCTCCCAAAAAGGGGAGGGGAAGGGTGGGGCGGCGCGACGCGTGGGACGGCGGCGCGGCGCGTGATTGGCTGTTAATACGATGAAACTACTCGTACAGTCTGATTGTTAATAAAACTCACCGAGTGATGAAAACATTTACCTGGTGTAGT
>MJUT01001866.1:189923-202098 GCA_002080005.1 Gigantidas platifrons | reverse complement strand
ATATTTTTGAAAGTTTACTTTCCAAATTACGGAACGAGTCCGGTGAATGAGGATTGCCTCGCTTGCCGACTGTAGACGTATATTTGGGCAAAAAGATGTTTTTATTGGATTTATTATTAAAAATTATAAATTTAATATTTTCCACCTTCAAATTCTTACTATAAACAATACTTCATAACTTTACGCCATAATTGTACAATAGCGACTTAAAAGTTCGTTTCGTCAAAAGTTTTGTAACTTACAAAAATTATCATGTGACATTTCGGGAAAGTACTGTTGTGGTTTAAAAAGGCACTTATTGTCAAAATATTCAGAATAGTTGGATATATTGATTACAAAACACAATAAAATTACTGTAAGTATCATATTTGTTACGATCATTACATGTAATCAAGCTCCTGTATTTTTTGCATTTGCTACGGATTTTGGGGACTTTGTGATAGGACCTCGCGGTGGCAGCAAATAAAAAACAAATAGAAAATATCGCCACCCGAGGTACTATGTGATAGGACTAAGATAATTGTGGCTTCTGCTTATCTATTCAACCTTCACGTGTTGTTTGTAGTGTTTTGTAGATCATTGTATGTCTAATGTCCTTTTTCGCATGGCAATTGTATTGTCTACTCTTCTTTGATTTACGACTTCTAGTTACTCTTTGGCATTATCAAACCTGTCTTACATTTTATTTACAATGCACGCAAATCATGAAGCCATCGAATCTGTGGCTCCACTCGAACACATTATCCTGATTCCGAACCATTTTTCTTATTCCGTAATACTGCGTGCCTAGCGGAAAAGCAGTAAATGACTTGGCTTAGTCTTTAGTTTGACCCGGACCGACAGGGATTGATTCCACAATCTACCACACTCGAGGCGAGCACGCTAACCATTACATCGCCGGGGCGATTGGTTCACATAGATCTACAGCAAAATATTTAATATACACAAAGGACCTACAATCGAATTAAAAGTATAAAAATAATAAAATTCTTGAAAAAAATGCCAAAACTTATTATATCATTTAATCTTTAAAAACTGTTAAGCTTGTGCCAACTATAAAAGATCATAATAAATAATGAAGATCGGTACAGAAAACTAGAAATAGGGCAAAAATGGTCTCGAATTCATATTTTCAAAAATACACTTGAAACTAGACAGTCAGAATTGTGTAGCAATTTAAAAAAAAGTTTGTTATACTAAATTATACATGCTTTTTGCTATTTGTTTTTGAAAGCCCGTGGATCATTCATATGCAAAGTTTAATAACTTTTTATAGAGAAATGGGATATTTATATACTAAATTTATTCTATAATAAGTTGTGATACTAAGTTGGAAATGTATATGCTAAATTTATTCTATAATAAGTTGTGATACTAAGTTGGAAATTTATTACAAAATAATGCAATATTCTTTCCACAATGAATGTCACAGTACACTTTAAACACTAAGGACACCGTTCATGAAGGAATTTTCAAATACGACTTCAAAATTTTTTTATAAGCTCCTTCTTGCAAATTTTATAGAACCACCGATTTCGGAATCCTTTTGGATTCAACAATTTCCTTCAATATGTTTTCGATCTCTTTACAAGGTTGTCAACCAATGTCATCTCCTGCCCCATATGATGTGTCAGTCTTAATTATAGGGTGACGACAAGTATAAGATACAGTACTATTGAAACAAAAGAAGCAGCCCGTATTGGATATAACGGGTTTCTTTTTCCGCATGAGTACTCAGGTGAAGGCCGAGGTGCGTAGCACCAAGGCCTTCACCTGAGCACGAATGCGGGAAAAAACCATTATATCCAGGTATGATTTAAAAAAGTTTATAACTAAAGATATAAATCTTTGACTTACCAGAATTGCAGGTGCGATGCTGCCATCTGTCAGAGGAATCACATTGGAGAGCCTCCTGCCTAGTAGCACGAACAGGAGACTCACACACGACACAAGGATACACAGACGACATTCTGAATACATGCTAACTGCGAATTTTCTATTTATTATTTTCATACGAAGCCATACAAATTTCTCAATTTCGTTGTTTTGAAATCAAAAACAAACCATACCAATCTCTTGAACAAACATTACATCTTGTTGTTTGTAATAACAGCTTGGATATATATTGTTAAAATTATAAAAACACAATGTTTGTCGGTGATAATTAATTGTCCGTCAAAGACTAATTAAAATAAATGGGAAAAGAATACTGACACATTTTGTAGTTCACATGCAACAACAATCTTAATTGTTGTGATAATTACATTGTATTTAATTCTGTATCTGGTAGCAATCAAATTGGCTTTGATCTACCGGTTGATAATCTAAAAACAGGAAAAGTTAGAAATACCTTTCCGACAACCTATGGTGAACTAGAAATTTTTCAAGTCCGTCTAACACACTTCACAAGGGGGCGAGTTGGAAATATTTTTTTAATAGGGGGCCAGTTGTCTCGAAAAGGGGGCAAGATGGTTGAAAAGGGGGGCGAGTTGTCCTGATTCCTTTTAATGTAATGCAATGTGTAACGTCTTAAGAATTCAATATTAGATGACGAATGTCCGAAGTTCGAGTATGTGTAGATTTTGGAGGGAGGGTATTATACAAACATACCCAAAAAAATCAACAGTGCGAGGACAAAACAAAATATAAGATATGAAGAATGTCGAGTCCGAAGTTCGAGTATGGGTAGATCTTGGAGTGAGGGTATTATTCAAACACAAAAAAAAAATGTCAACAGTGCGAGGACAATAAAAGAAGAGCATATGCTCAGATAACACGAGCTGGGAATGGGTCCAGGTGCTCCCGAAGGGTCAATATCTCGCTTTAATTATTATATCAAAAGTCCAAACATTATTTTAGAATGTCAATTTATATACTTACATAATAATTCAAATATATTAATATATTAACTTTGACATTATTGAATATTACATAGATAAGACAAATGAAAAGTTGTTCTTCTTCATCTCAGAGTTGAGCGAAACCCCTTTCATAAGAACATGTTTGTCATCTCTAAGTACATGTTATGTATAATAACTTCCCTAGATTACGAATCTCTTGTAATATCGAAGTACAACGAAACCCCTATGTAACGAATCTGTTTGTAATCTTCAATTAATCTCCCAGGGTATGAAAAATATAACGTAGTTTCTCGGCTTGTAAGCATAGCATCTCTATATGTTGCCTGCGATTCTCGTTGTGATTGACTATTAAAATGTGTCGACAGAGGAAGCGGTGATGTGTATTATTGGCTTTTGTGCAGAGGTTATAAACATGGCTTTTCCATGTTAAATCTTTACTGATTTGCCACGATATAACTGAAATTTTATTGAAAGTGGCGTTAAACACCACAAACCAACCTGATTTACACGGTAATTTTAGCACTGCTTAGTATACTTTATTACAGTTTAATTAAAATAAACGTTTTGGATAAAGCAAAGTATATTTAATATAATAAATATAAATAAATATGCAACATTCATCTAATAGATCATTGTAAGGAAACAAAGCAATACCAGTAACATGGATGGTATTCATGTTCATACAAAATTGTACCGACAAACCTGTATACAAAGGGAACTTTAAGGGAACGTGAAAATGTGCCCTTTATGAGCAGTTGTCCTTTGTATACAGGTTAACATTGTATGCACTATTCATTAATGAGAAAACGAAGCTGCACTTTATAGACAGTTATTTGTTATGTAGAGGTGCCTTTTATATGCTGAATATTTGTGCAAGTTGTTCTTCAGTTAAAGTTGTTCCCTTCGGCACTTCTCTGGATTTGATGACGTCATCTGTAACTTTATTTAGTTTATTGTCATATGCATAGTTCTGTAGATATTTCACTGTAGAACGCCGACCTTGCTGTCAAAATATAAAAAGATGACAATAAGAACAACTTTATGATACGAAATAAAAACAGTATTAGTACAATAAACCTGAGAGAAAACCGAAGGGTAATCAAGAATGGAGAATCTAGAGAAAACCGAAGGGTAATCAAGAATGGACAATCTAGAGAAACTGACAAAATTAGGAACACAAGACACAGGACAAAGGGTAATCAAGAATGGAGAATCTAGAGAAACTGACAAAATTAGGAACACAAGACACAGGACAAAGGGTAATCAAGAATGGAGAATCTAGAGAAACTGACAAAATTAGGAACACAAGACACAGGACAAAGACAAACAAAACAAAATATACAAAAAAGAAAACTACACATGCAGATGAGCAACACGGACCCTACCGAAACCCGATGGTGAATCAAGGTGTTTACGAAGGTAAGCCTGTTATAAGACGCCCGCCATGAAACTTATAAACAAGTCGTGTATGACACCACAATACGCCATAAAACAAGCAATATAAATAAGACATAAGCCCTCCTACAAACAATTGATGGTAAAGACGAATCGGAAATCGTAGCGGACGTCACAACACGGAACTAGGAACGTAATTTGTTAGACACATAATAGGACAAAATGTTAGACACCATTATACGATGAGCCCTGCTACAAACAACTGGAGTCTGGAGGTAAAGACGAATCGAACATCGTTTTTATGCGAACTTCCAAACGGACATCACAACACGGAACTAAGAACGTAAAGACATAGAACAAAATAAACAACACGAGCTCCACTACTTCTAACCTGGGTGACACTCAAAGATACAGACAGAATAAAACAACACGAGCTCCACTACTTCTAACCTGGTGGACACTCAAAGATACATACAAAATAAAACAACACGAGCTCCACTACTTCTAACCTGGGCAACACGAGCTCCACTGCTTCTAACCTGGGGGACACTCAAAGATACAGACAAAATAAAACAACACGAGCTCCACTACTTCTAACCTGGGGGACACTCAAAGATACAGACAGAATAAAACAACAACAAAAACACACAAAACAAAACTTATGGGCAACATGGGCCGCACCAATAAAAAGGGGGAGGGCGTAAACTCAGATGCTCGCGATGGGTAGGCAGTTCCTGCTTCTTATAAAACACCCACCATGTTACCCATATATATGGTTAAGTCCAGTAATAGTCTTGTCTGTGAAAATCACAAGCTTGTTTTCACGAATAAATATAAGTGACCCGTTTGTAGCAGTTTTAAGTTTATTTTATCATTAATTTCTCCAGTTCTCAGTAACGTCCAAGTAACAATCAATACCTTCAACTGTTCCACTGTTATTGGGTGGTACAGCCGTAAAACGCGATTCGACTAGACGGCTTCGTGATTTATGTGCATTGTAAATAAAATGTAAGACAGGTTTGATGATGCCAAAGAGTAACTAGAAGTCCTAAATCGAAGAAAAGCAGACAATAGAATTGCCATGCGAAAAAGGAGATAAGATTTGAGTTTATTTTATTTATTGTGTTTAACGCCACTTTCAGCAATATTTCAGCTATATCATAGCAACCAGTTTTAGTGGTGGAAGAAGCCGGAGTACCCGGAGAAAAACAACGACCATGAGCAAGCAACTGGTAAACGTTATCACTTGCGGCTGCGAGTCGAGTGCACCCTTTTTGTAATTTACAAGGCTAGACGCGAACCCACGTCGTATTGGAGATAGGCTTGTATGAGTTGTTAGGTAATCCAACTACCTAACTCATTGAGACACCCGGGTCCTTAAAAGGACATTAGACATACAATGATCTACAAAACACTACAAACAACCCGTGACGGTTGAATAGTCAATAGATAAGGAGAAACCACAATTATCTAAGCAACAAAGTAGGCTCATTATGTTGTGTAATTTTCTTACAGCCATTTTCCAGACCAGAATTCTTTGTAACACGTGATATATAAAAATAAATGTTTTATCACCATCCTTCAAAGCACAGATCGGTAATCGTATCGTAATGTAGCACGCGATACATATGTGAAAAATAAATTTCCTATGGCCATCTCCCACACTAAAATTATGTTGTCATGTGCTTCGGCACTAAAATGCTTTATTAGATATATTCATTATCAAAATTCACAATTTCTAAACAGGGCCTGGGTGGCTCAATTAGTTAGGTCGTTGGTAACACCTCATACAAGCCTATCACCAATACGGCGTGGGTTCGCGCCCGGCTTTGTTAATTACAAAAAAGTGTGCACTCGACTCGCAGCCGCAAGTGATAAAGATTACCAGTTGCTTGCCCATGGTCGGTGGTTCTCTCCGGGTACTCCGGCTTCCTCCACCACTAAAACTGGTCGTCATGATATAGCTGAAATATTGTTGAAAGTGACGTTAAACACCAAAAATCAAATCAAATCAAATCAATTTCTAAACTATGTAATAATTAATAAAATTAAGGTTCTCCTTCCTAAGGCATATGTGATCTTAGCCGATTTTGGCTATCCTGTTTAGGTCCTTTAGTTTTCTTGTTCCAAAGATATTTTTAAATTATTTGGCTTTCCAAACTTTTGGCTTTGAATGTACCTGATGACGATGATTCCAGAAACGTGTCGTGCGCACGTTTCTGCAATAATAGGTGATACTTACATCTATAACAAATTTCTTGTCGTCATCTTCCATACCAAAATCGTTTGTTTGTATATACCATGTATGAATTCCAATTGTTCTCTCAACATCTGAACTCTATGACAAAAGAAATATACAATGTAGTTCGTTTTTCCAATGAATCTAACATATTCAAAAATACTGTGAATTCATGTGCATTCCCATAGCTGTATTCGCGGTTTTCGTTTGTATTGTCAAACCACGAAATTACGAAATTTAGTGCCCTACAAAAGGGTTAAGATTATGATGTTTAACGCCACTTTCCACAATATTTCAGCTATATCGATATCCATCAGTTGTATTGGTGGAGGAAACCGGAGTGCCAGGAGAAATCCACAGACCTGTCGTAAATCACTGACAAACTTTATCACATAATATTGCATTGAATGCGAGAGAGTGATTTTGAATTTTGGTGTTTAAAGCCACTTTCAGCAATATTTCAGCTATATCATGGCGACCAGTTTTAGTGGTGGAGGAAGCCGGAATACCCGGAGAGAACCCCCGACCATGGGCAAGCAACTGGTAAACTTTATCACTTGCGGATGCGAGTCGAGTGCGCCTTTTTGTAATTTACAAAGTTGGGCGCGAACCCACGCCGTATTGGTGCTAGGCTTGTTTGTATGAAATGTTAGATCCAACGACCTAGCTCATTGATCCCCCCGAATGCGAAAGTCATATATAGCAAGAGTACTGGTGAGTGTAAGTATCAAAACCTGAATTTTAAATGTTAAGGAACATAGCATTATCTATTCACCCACCACGATAATTGATACAAACAACAAACCACAGTAATCAGGGGCGGATCGAGAATTTCAAGTTACGGGTGGGCGCACTTAAAATATTCGCGAAAATGGTTGGGGTATTTCGTGTGAAAAATCACGATTTTACGCAAAAAAATCATATTTTTTTCAACTTTAGGGAGGATGCAAGCCTATCACCAATACGGCGTGGGTTCGAGCCTGGCTCTGTAAATTACAAAAAAAGGTGTACTCGACTCGCAGTCACAAGTGATAAAGTTTACCAGTTGCTTGCCCATGGTCGGTGGTTCTCTCCGGGTACTCTGGCCTCTTCCACCTTTTAAACTGCTCACCATGATATAGCTGAAATATTGCTGAAAGTGGCGTTAAACGCCAAAATATCTAAAATATGGTAGAAGTAGAAGTAGATATTTCAGACAACCTTCATACACATTAAATAATATACATGTATCTACATTTTTTTTTTGTACTTAACTTTCATCTAATATCTTGTAGAATAATAAAATTATACATTAGGCTTTTTCTTACCCTGAGAAATATTCTCATAACATTTGTTGCCAACCCATTAAAGATGGTGGTTAGAAAGTTAAACAATCCTTTGACTTCTGTTCTGTCATAACCAAGGTATTGTTCATGGATACAAACCCCAACTTCTTCCATATAATTCATTAATTCGTTGTATGATATCTGCAATAAACACGTAACTTAATATATAAAATACACCGGGTTTGTAACTAGAATAACACGACGGGCGTCACTAGTGGAGCAGGAACTGTCTACCCTTCCGGAGCACATGAGTTCACCCCCTGTTTTAGTGGGGTTCGTGTTACTCAATCTTAAGTTTTATGTGTATGTTTTGTAGATCGTTGTTTGTCCTTTTGTACTTTTTCTTTTGGTCATTGTGTTGTCTGTTCTTCTTCAATATATCATTTTTGATTGCCCTATCTGTTTGCTCTAACGTTTATTTTTCATAATCATCTAATAAAATATCATGCTATAAATATGATTCCCCTTTATACCAGAAGTCTATAAGATATGGATCACTGGGCAAGCTTAGGTCAGATTAAATGTTCCTTAAAAACTTACGTTACCACTTCCATCTCTATCAACAGCTTTGAATGCCAGATTAGGATCACAATCTTCCCCAAACAACAATTTACTATACTTGGGGTCATATTCTTCCTACAAGTAAGGAAATTAGTAAAATGATTCAAGACACGAAGGCAAAAAAGCAGAAGGGTGTTTCGATACCTACATAGCAAACATATCATGTTATAATATTTCAAGAAAAGTCAAACTCACTAGGGATAAATGTTTAGGAAAATAATTTTACACATGAAAAAACAGCACAAACTATGGCTTCCATGAATTATTTCTTAATCAATAAGGCTTAAAATTAATTCTATCACTACCATTTATTTTTGAGATGTCATAATAACGTGATTCGAGCAATGACGTCACAAACACCCATTAAAACATTGGAATGTTGTTGACATTCAAATTCCATCCAATTATTTATCTATTATTTGGTTTTACTAAATTCAAAAATCACATGACTACATACCTTTGCAAAGGCCTTTTTGAATTCTTCTTTAGATATCATATCATCACCATCTAGATTAAACTTATTTAAAACCTGAAAAAATAATTACTCTTTTTTTATTGTGATTATTAGTGCAATTACAACAATTATTTCGTAATTAAGAGCCCATACAATGTGATTAAAATTACAATGATATTGCAAGATACAATTCTGGGGGTCCGGATGGCTCAATGAGTTAGGTAGTTGGATGACCTAACAACCCATACAATACAAGCCTATCACCAATACGGCGTGGGTTCGCTCCCGGCTTGTAAATTACAGAAAAGGGTGCACTCGACTGGCAGCCGCAAGTGATAAAGTTTACCAATTGCTTGCCCATGGACGGTGGTTTTCTCCGGCTTCCTCCACCACTAAAACTGGCCACCATGATATAGCTGAAATATTGCTGAAAGTGGCGTTAAAAACACAAAAAATTAAAAAAAATTAAAAATATTTCGTAATTATGGTGTCAAAGATGATTGACCGAATGACTTTATTTTTATAAAACTATACAGTGCACAGTTATAAAGAAAATATAAATACAAGAATACAACATAACATATATATGCATGTACTTATATATAGAATAACGGCAGTTTTGAAGGTCGAGACAGACAATATCGCTAGTATCGCAGCGAGTCCGAAAGGACGAGCTGTCACGGATATTAGTGATAATGTATGTTGAGATCTTCAAAACTGGCGTTATTATTTTAATACAATGTACGTGACGTCACTATATCTTTCAATTCCTAGGGTCCATCGTGATCGTGGTCGTATGGTAGTTGAATTTACAACTACCTATGTATTCAGTGCCTATCACCACTTAAGTTGTGAGTTCAATTCCCGCTCATGGCGAGGTGTACTCGATACAACATTATGAGGTAAAGTTTGTCAGTGACTTCCGGTTTTCTCTGGGTACTCCGGATTCCTCCACCAATAAAACTCGTTATTAGTACCACTTTATAACTGAAATATTGTTGAATGTGGCGTTAAACACCATAACCCTAACCATAACCCCTCAATTGTTTCATTTGTTATTCAGATCGGTTATAGTAATTGTCAGTATTTATGACAAATCATAATGGGAAACAACTCCATGTGAACGAAATCTGGTGGAACAGGACAATGGCAGTCGTAGTAACATCATAGAAAACAAAGTTACTGGTATAATTAATCTAAGGGACCGTCGTGGTTGTGATGGTATTGTAGTTGGATTTACAATTACCTATGCAATCAGTGCATATCACCTCTAAAGTTGCGAGTTCTAATCCCGTTCATGACGAGGTGTACTAGACACAATATTATTAGTTTGTCAGTGAATTGTGACAGGTCTGTGGCTTTTTCCTGTTTCTTCCACCAATAAAACTGACCTCCACGATATAACTGAAATATTGTTGAAAGTGGCGTTAGACACCATAATCATTACCATAATCTAAGTATGAAACAGTAATTGCCTGGACACTAATTGATCTTATTTTTGTACTCATTTATGTCATTAAAGATTTTTAATTTAAATTTTGATGTTTAACGCCACTTTCAGCAATATTTCAGCTATATCATGGCGACCAGTTTTAGTGGTGGAGGAAGCCGGAGTACCTGGAGAGAACCACCTACCCTGGGCAAGCAACTAGTAAACTTTACCACTTGCAGCTGCGAGTCGAGTGCACCCTTTTTGTAATTTACAAAGCTGGGTGCGAATCCACGACGCATTGGTGATAGGCTTGTATGAGGTGTTAGATCCAGCGACCTAATCCGTTGAGCCACCCGGGCTCCTATATGTCATTAACGTTATATGAATGTCAAATTACCTTCAGAAATGTAAATGCAGCCTCTGACACTTTAGTATACCCGTTGTTCAGTTTTCCTTGTCCCCTCTGAGTTTTCGCCCATGTCCTGCATGATAGTATTAAATAAATAGAAAAGGATCTTAAAAAAAATTATACACTATCAATGCATATCATCGAATAGGGCACACAGTCAAACCTGTATATAAAGACCACTCAAGTGAATCTGAAAATGTGGCCTTTATGGGCAGTTGCCCTTTATATACAGGCTAAGATTAAATGCACTAATCATTAATGGGGAAAATGAGACCGTCCTTTTATAGACAGTGATTTGCTAAATAGAGGTGTCCTTTAAGGCAGGTTTGACCGTATATTGGAGAGAGAGAGAATCTAAATACTAAATATAGTACATTAATTAAAAGGCAACAAGAATGACTTTGTCTCACGATGAACTTAATACGTGTAACTAAAATGGATGCTATCTTATTATATAAAATATAACGGAATTATATGAAATTACAAAACATTTAATAATAATTAAAATATTCTTGGATATATATGTCGGGAGTGTTACCATCCGCTTTAGAAAGCAGTAAGATAATATAAATACAAATTTAGTATCTAGATATTGTATCACGTTTGTAAGTATGTAGATCATTGTTTATCCTTTTGTACTTTTTCTTTTGGCCCTTCGATATACGAATTCTGATTAGCCCTGTGCCGTATCTTCAAACTATATTGGTGATAAAACATACCTAGCTAATTTTGTATTTGGCAATTCTCCTCTTGGAACACCATATTTCTTTTGTACCTCAACTTTAAAGTATTCCCGTTCACTGGCAGAGAACTAAAAATAGATATGTTCTACTTCATAGCTATCACTGGGTGGACAACCCTACTGATGGATTATATGTCATGGAGGCTATAATCCATCCACTGGGTGGACAACCCTACTGATGGATTATAAGTTCTGGAGGCTATAATCCATCCACTGGGTGGACAACCCTACTGATGGATTATAAGTCCTGGAGGCTATAATCCATCCATTGGGTGGACAACCCTACTGATGGATTATAAGTCCTGGAGGCTATTATCCATCCACTGGGTGGACAACCCTACTGATGGATTATAAGTCCTGGAGGCTATAATCCATCCACTGGGTGGACAACCCTACTGATGGATTATAAGTCCTGGAGGTTATAATCCATCCACTGGGTGGACAACCCTACTGATGGATTATAAGTCCTGGACACTATAATCCATCCAGTAGTCAATGTTTCGCCTCTTACATGTATCTGTGTATACTTAAATAATGTAAGTATTATTAAAATTAAGACTCTCCTCCCTCATGCATAGGTAACCAAAGCCGCTTTTGGCCGCCATCCTATTTATGTCCTTTGGTTTGTTTTGGCCGCCATCCTATTTATGTCCTTTGGTTTGTTTTGGCCGCCATCCTATTTATATCCTTTGGTTTGTTTTTACCGCCATCGTATTTATGTCCTTTGGTTTGTTTTGGCCGCCATCCTATTTATGTC
>MJUT01001866.1:154642-172055 GCA_002080005.1 Gigantidas platifrons | reverse complement strand
AAAAAAAAAAAAAAAAACTAATATACTTACCCTACCGACTCCGCAATATGCTAGACCCTTGGCACCACCGCCTTCAAGGACGAGATTCTCAAACGGAAATTCGTACTGCGTCGAATCAATATCACATAGATGTTCATCTTCTTCCGGTTGGTGGTTGTGTATTTCTTCATCTAAATCTAATGTTATATAAAAAATGTAATAATGATCTGAATTCTCAAGATTGATTGATTGATTGATTGATTGATTGATTGATTGATTGATTGATTGATTGATTGATTGATTGATTGATTGATTGATTGATTGATTGATTGATTGATTGATTGATTGATTGATTGATTGATTGACGTAAAAAGAGTTTGAAGATATCAATTAGGTAATCAGAATCCGTTAGTCGAAGAGGGACAAACAACACAATGACCAAATGAAAAATGACGAAAGGACAACGATCTACAAAACATTACACATAAAACTAAAGTAACAATAACCCCACTAAAAACCGGATGTGAACTCAGGTGCTCCGGAAGGGTAAAGTTAAGAGTAGTGTGGCAATAGACATGAAAAGAACAAGGGGTTTACAAACTATTACGTAGCTATGTATAAATAAGGTAGAGTAGAGACGGCATAAGGATGGATATTATAAACTGTGCCTTTCAATACACAACCAAAGACCACTCCCAAGAAACATTGTTCATTATGATCTAATGCTCGTTGTCTTTAACGTGCAGGGGACGTCGTGGTTGTGATAGCATGGTAGTTGGATTTACAACTACATATGCAATCAATATATATCACCCCTAAAGCTGTGAATTCGAATCTCTCGCATCGTCAGGTGTATTCAATACAACATTATGTGATAAAGTTTGTAAGTGACATGTGGCAGGCCGGTGGTTTACTTCGGTTACTCCGGGCTTCACCTAATAAAATTGACCGTCACTAAATAGCTGAAATATTGTTGAAAGTGGCGTTACACACCATAACGCTAACACCACGTGACTCTCTTGGTTAGATTCCTACACACATGGCGTATTTACACACCATAACGCTAACCCCACGTGACTCTCTTGGTTAGATTCCTACACACATGGCGTATTCTAACCCCACGTGACTCTCTTGGTTAGATTCCTACACACATGGCGTATTTACACACCATAACGCTAACCCCACGTGACTCTCTTTGTTAGATTCCTACACACATGGCGTATTTACACACGGATTACCAGAAACCTTGAAAAGGTTGTTCATTTTCTTGAGTAATTTTAATATACCAATTAATAAAACAAATTGCAATATACATGTACATTTATAATACTAGTATACATATATGTATTTTTATGAGATTTAAATACTAGTAATAATAAAATACAAGGGGAGAAGAAAATAAGTAACTCCTCTTGAAAATCAACTTCCTTTATCACAGATTTATGTTGGCTGAATCTTATTTCAGTGGACACTTATATGATCTGATATCGTTTGCTTAAATGATCAGACAGTGGTGGTTTGACCCCGTGTAATTTGTTCCGTGCTGGGATATATAATCGCTTCGCCCTTCAACGTACAAGTGTGTGTGATCATCGTGACAATCTCGTAATATCGAATGATACTACAGAGGAACTTGTGCAATCCGACATCCTGTGACATCCGATAACAATTTATGGTCCTAAACTATTTAAACAACATTATTCAGAAAATATTGGTGAACCGTGCTAATCTGGGTCACGGGGTACTCTAAGGTCCTGAAGGATTATTCTAAACTGTGACACGTGGACGACCTGTGGACTCCTGTTGGGCAACTGTGAACGGGGTTGCAATGACAAAAAATCTTTCAAATTTAATTGAAAGAGGCCGGTGTTTACAAGAATTTACCCTTTGGGCACCTCAAACGCTGGAATTTCGGAATTTCCCATATGTGTTTCAGTGGGGTGAAAAAGGATGTTATAAATTGCTGAAGAAATACATCGATTAATGTAAAATACACACTTTTTTCACTTCTTGCACATATTTTGAACATGTTATGTTATAACCTATGCATGGTTTAATCCTAATAAGCTATACCGAATATAGAACACTATTTTTATTAGAGGGCTATTTCTATTAAGTAAAATAAAGTATTCTGGCATCCTTTGCAATCCGACATATTTCCCTAGTACCTTGGTGTGTCGGATTAGACAGGCGACATTGCATACATATTCTTAGTTTATATTAATTGAATAAAATACCGATAGTTGTTAGTTACTAGTATATAATAATGTAGTCTTGTCCAGGTAATATGTCTCTCAGACCTCGGTAATATTTTGGCATATTACCTGGACAAGACCACATTAATATCATTATTATACTGAGTGTCTAATTGTCCAGGTAATATGCCAAAATATTACCCAGGTAATATGGCAAATTATTATACCTCACATATTAATGACCATAAATAGATTAATTTGATTGGACAATGGGTACAAATCAGAACACGTGTTCACACAGGACAAAAATCATATATTCTGTGAAATAAGAATCATATTCCACCACTTCGGAAGCCTCGCGGGTTTTCCCGCCAGAGTTATCGTTCTTTGACAGGAAAACGTCAGAGGCACTCGAAACGCATCATTTGCAGGCAACCGCTACAATATGGTTTTTAAATATCTGAGACAACGTTCCAATGCCAGCAGTATTTTACATATATGTGTTTTCTTGTTTTCATTCGGTATAATAAAACATTTATAGCATGCGGGAACAGGAAATATGAAAATTTATTCACCCATGAGTATCATATTCCCCTCGGGCAATGCACTCGGGGAAAATGATACTCTTGGGTGAATAAATTTTCATATTTCCCTCACCAGCATGCAATAAATGTATAATATTACAGTACCAAATATCGCTACAGAAACTTACACGAAGTATAATAATTAATTATATTATTACGTACGTATGCCATCTTCACAGTGCTCACATTCCTCCTGCAGTTGCTTAATGAATTTCTCACGTGACACCCGAATCTTCTCTCTGGCTTCCCAGCATTCATCTGTCATCAAGAGGTCCGTTTTGGTTGGTGCTGTACTACTATTACCCATCTTCAATATAAATACAATTAATTGTTTTCATTGTCATTCGATGAATGATTAGCTTATTTGTGTAAACAATTATGTAAAACAATAGTTATTATATCCGATTTAATTTTAATCCGTGTCATATCGTTAGTCCGGAAAGTCAATAGTCAAAAAGTCGAAGGTGACGAGAGAAAATGCATGTCAAATCTATAGGTAAATCCGGAACTGGTCTCCATCCTGACTTGATTAGACGTTACAGAATGACTCTGTCCTGACAACAACCGATAAGTTCCTTTCTGGTAGTCAAATCACATCCTTTCCTCTTTCAAAACTTGCCACTGGACTTTTAGCAATAGTAACGAGACGGGTGCCACTAGTAGAGCAGGAACTGCTTACCCTTTCGAGGCTCTTGAGTTCACCTCCGTTTTGTTCTTGTAGTGATCGTGTTGCGCAATCTTCTGACCATCTGTCGATTGGGGGTCACATCAGAGGTCATCATTAATAAAACGGTCGTCGTAGTAATTATTTTTCTATCTGGAAAGTTCCTACCTGGAAAGTAATTAATTTCTGTATCTTTCAGCAATTTATAACGTAAGAAATGAATTGATTGATAAATGTTTAACGTCCAGCGAGCAATTTTTCAGCCATATTGAGGACGATGTAAGAAATGGAGAGACTATGACTTTGTTACATATGTTTTAATACTTGTTTTCAATAAATATACTTAAATATATTATTGAAAATATTTATCTTCATTTTAATTATCCTTAATATTCGGGAGTTTTTAATGAGTCTTAATATCCTTTTAATGGATCAGGGAGTTACGCTTCAACGACAGAATATACAAATAACAACATTTTAATTAAAAGATCCGATCTAACACCTTCCTATGAATTAGCCCTGTTAAGTATATCAGTAATACACCACCAGTAGTAGTAAAAGGTATGGATGTAAATAAACATGAATGCCTATCTAATATTACATCTCTCTAACAATTAACATAAAGGAGCAGCGTTTCTTGTAGTTGTTCGCTATTCTACGGCCACAGTTCCACAATGAATGATTGTTTTTAACGCCAATTCAGCAATTTGTCAGCTATATACGGTGGCTGATTAAGGTCATGCAAGAATTTTTTTTTGTGCCCTCAATATAATATCTGGTTCCCACAACTTATTGTTTTGTTCCCACAATAAAGATATTTTGATCCCACAACATACCATTTTGCTCCCACAACATACTGGTCATAATGACTATTTATTTGTTTTCATGTAAATGTGTTTCATGACATGTGATGCTCTTCCTCTAGGATTATTAACCTGTCAGCATTGTGTTTGTTGTATTCATACACCAATAGCCCGTTCCCCACATATAAATATAACTTGTGTACATGTATATTATTAATATTGAAATCTTGTAAATTAATCTAATCATTGTATCTAAATTTGTACTGATTTTACAGCTCCTTTGTGGGCGTCGTGATTGACAATAAACTATTTGTTTGTTTGTTTGTTTGTTTGTTTGTTTGTTCCCTCAATATATTATTTTGTTCCCACAACATATCATATTGTTCTCTCAATATTACCCCCTCAAGAGAGGCCACCCATCTTATAAGGCCAGATTTCAAATGCCCTGAGATGGTAAATTACTATGCAAATATTCCATGTGATTGTGGTCAATATACAAGAATATTTTCCCGAGGTACCTTCAATTACATGGATGTGTTATACTGCCTGACGCCAACGTTGGAGGGCAATATAACACATCCATGCAATTCAAGGTACCGAGGGAAAATGTTCTTGTATATTGACCACAGTCACATCGAATATTTGTTATATTATACTTTAATAGTAAAATAATTATTCAAAACTAAAAAAGGGTAAGTTGACATACAAAATGAGACAAACAGCAAGAAATTTCAAGTAGTCGTCTGTTTACAATAGATTAATTTCCGGTTTAAATCGGAAATCGTCACCGGGCAATATAACTCACGCGCGGGAATTGCAAACGTGAAAAAATCCCACACGAAGTTATATTTCCTGGTAGGCGTGGCAAATGAAGCTAGCATAGAAAAAATTGTTGAAAATATTGAATTTCTAATATTAACAGAAATCTAGTTCTAAAATATAATATTAATAAATTTTCACCTCAAGAGAGGCCATTTATCCTTATGAGGGCAGATTTCAAATGCACTGAGATAGTAAATTACTAATTAATTATCCAAATAAAATAATATATTAAGGGAACAAGATAATATGCTGTGGGAACAAAATGTCTTTCTTGTGGGAACAAAATAATAAATTGTGGGAACAAGATATTATACTGAGGGAACAAAATATTTTTTTTTTTCTCGCATGGCCTTAATCAGCCACCGTAACTATAGCATGGTGAGAACAAGTTAATTTTCGATAAGATGATGATGAGTTCTGCTTTGTGCTAGACCAACACGCTGAGTTGGATTTTTATAGTGCTAGCTCACTGAAACAACAGTCCACAGGTAAACATGTCGCTCCACTCGGACACATTATTCTGATTCCGAGCCAACCAGTGTGCTCTTTCTCCTTAATGATGCATGCTTAGCGGAGAAGCAACAAATATCAATTTTATAGTCCTTGGTTTGACCCGACCGGGGCTCGTAAAAAAGTCAAAACAGTTAATTTGTTTTGTGCTTTCAGTCTGGTCTGTAGAGAAGCGGCATATATCAACAGTCCATTGGTTTTGTGCTTTCCGTCTGGTCTATAGAGAGTAGGCTATATCAATAGGCCATTTTTGCGCTTTTGACTTCTTTATTGAAAAGAAAGACATTTGTTGTGTAATGTACTTTCTATCTGGTATATAGAGAAGCAGTCCATATCAATAGGTAATTTGTTGTGTACTTTCTGTCTGGTGTATAGAGAAGCAGTCCATATCAATAGGCCATTTGTTTGTGTCTTTTGTTTGATATATAGAAAACCAGTCCAAAGCAGTAATCCATTAGTTTTATGCTTTCAGTCTGATCCTTAGAGAAGCATCCCAGCCCAAAGCGTAAATCTGTGTATTTTCAGTCTGGTCTATATAATTACAGTCAATAGGTCATTTGCTTTGTGCTTTCTGTCTGGTCTATAGAGAAGCAGCCCATATAAATAGACCATTTACTGTGTGCTTTAGTCTGGTCTATAGAAAAGCAGCCATTAATACCAATAGGTCTTTTATGTTCTTTCGTTCTGGTATATAGAAAAAAGACCCATATCAATAGGCCATTTTCTTAGTGCTTTCTGTCTGGTATATATGGAAAAGTGTCCCATATCAATAGGCCATTTGTTTTGTGTTTTCTGTCTGGTATATAGAAAAGTGTCCCATATCAATAGGCCATTTGTTTTGTGTTAGAGAAAAAATCCAAAGCAATAGTCAATTAGTTTTGTACTTTCAGTCTGATCTATAGAGAAGGAGCCCATACCAATAATATATTTTGTGCTTTCTATCTGCTCTATAGAGAAACCCATATTAATGTCGTCTGTCTTGTTTATGGAGATGCAGTCCATTTGTTTTGTGTTTTCCTTCTGGTTTAGAGAGAGACCGTCAATTTCAAAAGGTCATGTTTCGAGCTGTCTCTCTTGCCTATTGAAAGACAGTCCATATTTTTAGGCCTTTTTATGCTTTGTCTGGTCTATAGAAAACCAGTTCATGTCAATAGGCCTTTTTATGCTTTCTGTCTGGCCTATAGAAAACCAGTTCATGTCAATAGGTCTTTTGTGCTTTCTGTCTGGCCTATAAAAAACCAGTCCATGTTAATAGGCCTTTTTGTGCTTTCTGTCTGGTCTATAGAAAACCAGTCCATGTCAATAGGCCTTTTTATGCTTTCTGTCTGGCCTATAGAAAACCAGTTCATGTCAATAGGCCTTTTTGTGCTTTCTATCTGGTCTAGAAAACCAGTCCATAAGGGTAATAACAAAATTACCGAACACAGAGCAATCTTCAAAAGGGAAATTCAAAACTCATAAATCAATAAACAGACAAAATCAGTCAACAACCGGGAATCTGGAAAACCGCAATGGCCCTGACTTGGTACAGGCATTTCTAAAGAAATGGTGGATTGAATCAAATTTTACGGCGCCAACCTCTCGCTTCCATTACGGTTCAAATGTTCCGGTTGTCACTAAAACAGCATTTATAACAAGACTGAAAAAAATAGGTAAAATAGTAGTCAAACAGTACTAAATTCAGTATCTAATATATCTCGTGAACAATCACCATCAACTATGAGTCCTTTGAAGTATTTTAATTACGACCGTAAATGTCAAAAGCATTTTTATGTCACAAATTCACAAAAAATATTTTTGACATTGTAAACCACGTATACCAAATCCTTATCTTTATACATTTTCACTATATGAAAATATCAATAGGCCTTTTTGTACTTTCTGTCTGGCCTATAGAAAACCAGTCCATGTCAATAGGCTTTTTTTGTGCTTTCTGTCTGGCCTATAGAAAACCAGTCAATGTCAATAGGCCTTTTTGTGTTTTCTGTCTTGTATATAGTGAAGCCCGTCCATATCAATCCCGTCCATATCAACAGGCCGTCCATATCAACAGGCCGTCCGTTTTGTGTTTTCTTTCTGGTCTATGTCATATGGAGAAGCAGAGAAACAACATATAAACAATTAAGAACAATAGGCCAAAATAACCCGATACTTTTATATGAAATCAAGAATTTTGAAATTGTTTACTTTTTTTCAGTTATAATAAACTATAAAAAAAAATATAGGTGATTGACCGAATCACTTCAAAATGTATGTAATTGGTATTTGATGCTCAATCGATAAATATACAGAGCATTAAGGGGTTAAGGTAAATACAGATTGAATCCAATGCAAAACAATGTGCGCAAGTGGAGCAACATGTCTGTGTGTTTGTTTGCGCATAGTGGTGTCCAGCACATATTGTGTTGTGGTTTCTGTTTGGTTTTTCTTCATCGTGTGTCTTGTGTACCTAATGTTGCCAGTTTCTCTGGATTGTCCATTCTTTGTTTGCCCCATCGGCATTGTTTAAGTATTATATATACCATGGATCTTACGAATTAACTTATCTAAACCAACGAATCCGAAGGTTTACATAAGTTCATGAGTAAGATACGTGGTATATATGGTTTGTAACATAAATTACGTCATTGACAAAGGGGTGTTCTCTTCGACGTCCGCGTTAACCATGGAATAACATGTAGATCTTTATATTAGACCATGACTTAAGCTCCTCCCACTTCCACAGAAACTTAACTATTATTCTCATGTGATGTCAAAATCATGGAATAACATCAAGATCTTCATGTTAGACCATGGTTTGTAAACGTTCACTATTTTTAAGCTGATTACTGCATAAAAACATCAAAGGAAAAATGCGTATTTATGTTACAACATTTATTGATCATTTGGTTTCGCTCCACTAAAGACTTTAAATAATTTGGTTTTCCAACTTTTAACCACAAGACGTAAAATAATGACAGTTATTTCAGAAACGCGTTGTGCGCACTAAATTAGATATCTACGTTTTTATTACTATCACTGGGTCGATACCTCTGCTATTGGACTGTTAATCCCCGATGGTATCATCCGCCAGGTAGTCAGGGCTTCAGCTCAAGCATTGTTTATTAGATATACATGTATTTATGTTTGAAATTTACAGTTTCTAAATGATGTAATTTATTAAACTACTACAGGTCAATGTACACGAGGTACATGTAACATCAGCTGATTTTGGCTAGGCAGTTTAGGCCCTTTGGCTAGTTTAAGTGTTTTATTGTCAATATTTGTACAAATTGATTGGGAACAAGATTTTACAACATACTAAGCCCTCACCATACAAATACATAAATAACATAAATCAAATGACAGAAAATGTACAAGTTATATCAATTATAATTTTAAAAAACTAAACAAATTCATGTTATTAAATGCATATGTATTTATATACATATTAAATATTGTTTTTTTTTATAGTTAACATAAAAAAGTAAAGGCAAAGATGTATAAAACTTAAGTGTTGAGATAAAAAATATCACGTTGGGGGGAATTTAATGATTAAATCTACAAGGTTGTCGAATAAATAAATGCACTGATTAGAACAATTCCGTATTCGTTTTGTTACATCCAAAGCAGGGGCGGATCCAGGATTTGAAGTTAGGGGGCGCACTTTTCGTGTGAAAAATCACGATTTTACGCAAAAAAATCATATTTTTTCCAATTCTAGGGGAGAGGGGGACGCGCGCCGGGTGCTCCCCCCTGGATCCGCCCCTGCAAAGAGTATCTATTCTATAGAGATGGGAAATAATATCATTTTAGGTGGTGTTACTCTTTCTTTTAGTTTTCTGTGTGGTATGTTTGTTTTGTTTGTCTTCATTCTGTGTCTTGTGCCAAATGTTGACTGTGTCTTTGTATTGTTTTTTTCTTGATTGCCCCTTAGGTTTTCTCTAAAGTTTATAAAAACAGTTAAACAGAGAATGTGTATTGTGTTGATAAAGCGGATATTCCAGAAATAAAAATAATGTCGTCCCGAAATCAGCGTGGATCATCCTTCAAATTTACTCTATATAAACTGCCATCAATGCCACTCCATATATGCCTTAACTATATCCTGGCGGGCAGTTTTATTGGTGGAGGACACCGTAGTACCCGGAGAAAATCACCGACCTGTCGCAAGTCACTGACAAACTTTATCACATAATGTTGTATAGAGTACACCTCGACATGAATAGAGTTGAGACTCGCATTTTTAGTGGTGATAGGCACTGATTACATATGTGGTTGTAAATTCAACTACCATGCGATCACGACCACGACGACCCTACCACCAGTATTTTAAAATGATGCCATCGAAACTGGGATAGATACGTTGGATGTTGTTTTTTTTTCAATTAGAAAAAGTGGGTACAGATCTTACGCTGGCTAGTCAGGAAGTCTATAACATAACAGTAGAGACAGAAATAAAGGCTTGGAGCTAGTTGGTAGACGACAACTTGGAGTCAGCATTATTACGAAAATTATATGTTACCGTTTCTCCAATGATAGCTGACAGACAATCAGATAGTTATAGTGGAGCCATATTGTTTTAAAAAACAGAAAGCAACAGGTCATTAATAGGTCAGCGGTGTCTTCTTTTTCATTTGTTTCTGCGGGGGTACCCCAAGGGTCCGTCTTGGACCATTGCTATTTTAAATATATATAAACGACATTGGAGAAAAACTCCACTCTTTAAATTGATTATTTGCTGACGACACTGCTCTTGGATATTCGAGTCGAAATGTTGATGAAATCAATACTGTCATCAATCACGACTTGAACGAACTTAATGTTTGGTCTCGTAGTTGGTTAATGTCTTTTAACCCTGATAAAACTGAAATAATGGTCTTTTCCAATATTGATACAGAAAATGATTTCAATTTTTTTTCTAGGGTAAAAACATTCTACTTACTGATACCCATAAACATTTGGGAGTAACATTTTCAAGTAATGTTAAATGGAATGACCATGTTGAAAATATTGTTAAAAAAATCTCCAAGCATCTTTGCATGTTACGGAAATTGAAACTAAAAATGAATCGCGTAAATCTCGAAAAGTTGTACCTTATTTTTATTCGGCCCCTATTTGAATATGCATGTGAAGTGTGCGATAACTGCGGGTCTTGGTATTCTAATAAATTAGAACGACAACAATTAGAAACTGCTCGTATTATAACAGGCCTCTCAATATTTACAAAAACTGTTTTTCTTTATCAGGAATTGGGATGAGAAACCCTTGCAAACAGAAGACAAAAACAAAAACTGCAGTTATTCTATAATATGCGAAATGACACAGCACCCAATTATCTTTGTGATCTTGTTCCGCCAACTATACAGAGCACAACTGTTTATCCCCTACGTAATGGTTCTGACCTAGTTGTACCTTTCTGTAGACTTTCTTTGACGACTGACTCCTTTATTCCATCTACTATTAAGAGTTGGAACAAGCTCGACACGTCCATTAAAAGTTTAGATACGATAACAAAGTTCAAGAATGCATTACGTCTCAATAGTGATTATCCTAAGCAAGTACCAAAACATTTTTTCTATGGCCCTAGAAAACTTAATATTATCTTAACCCAAATTAGATGTTCAGCCTCATTTTTGAACTATGATCTGTTTAAAATAAATATTGTAGCTAGTCCTAATTGCAACTGCGGATTCCCAAGAGAAGATGCTGAACATTTCTTTTTCTTCTGTAACAGATATTCTTTACTACGAAATGACTTGTTACACACCCTTATCTGGGTGCCATTTAGCTGCGGAACCGTAGCCCTTTATGGTCCTTTTTTTTTTCTTTTCTTTTTTGGGCGAACCATAGGGCTACGGATTTTCCCTATACAAAAACTTGCGGAATTTGCGACCTTTGACACCATAGTATAATACACAAATCGGATGCCGGAGAAGTCTTGTTCTGTTACGGCTTTTACATAACTTGTACTTTCGTGAATGAAACCTGTATTTATTGGTTGTAAAAATGCAAGAAGTGTGTATTATATCCGCTTTTTTCAGGAATAAAGTCCGAAAAATGAATANATAACCTCACCCTTGATGAAAATATTCGAGTCTTTCGAAATGTAAATAAATTTATTAAAGAGTCCAAACGGTTTCTAATTGTTTAAAATTGTTCATAAGCATTGCATCCATCCACTTTCACATCTTTTTTTTGTTTCTTTTTTTGTTTTGTTTCTAAAATATATATATTCTATATATATATATTTTCTTATTTTGTTTTGTTTAATTTCATATCAAGAATTACATCTCATTATTTTGTCTTACATATCGTGCATGCTCTTGTTATTATTATTGATAATTACACTGTAAACTTGAGTGGACTTCATAAGTTAGCGCAATTTGTGTCCAATCTTTTTTGTCATTTGTTCAAATAAAATTGTTATAAATTATTGTTTTCAATTTAATAAACAAAGACTCATTGCTCCTAAATGTTTGTTTATTTGGCTCTCCCATCTATTGACCATGCGCAAACTAGTGCATGATGGATGTTATTGCAGACGGCTGCGTCGTGTGCACTAAATTAAATATCTACGTTTTTTTGGTTTTTTTTAGATATAGTTTAACTTCAAACTGTTATATTAACTTACCTTTTAAATGACATGAACGTGTTATTTTATGTACATAAATTTCCTTTAAATGTGAAATTAAAAAAAGGAATTATTGGGTAAAATAAATTATCAAAATATGAATATGAACACTAACCTTAAGATCTTGAGTAAATCTAGTCAAAATATTCTTTGTGAATCGTTTTTAATAAGTGATGAATGTTTACTTATAATTTGCATGTTTTGTTTTTCATTTTTATTATCAACCTACCATGACGTAGACATGTAAAGTGCTAGGGTCAGATTTAGTCAGACATATATATACATGATATACATGTTTAATAATGCGTTGCTCTGATCGGGAAAACCGATACACAAATTATAATGTTTTTCAGACCTTGAATTAAAAACCCACTTTCTTTAACATGTTCGAAAATCTGGATAACCATTAACATATTTTGATTTTGAAAAGATTATATATAATCGATTTTCTAAAATATATACTGGGGACTAAAACATATGTACATGGTTTATTAGATATATGTGTTGTTGACATTTAAAGTTTGTAAATAATCTAATTGTTATTAAAACTAAGGTTGGTATCCGTTATGGCTATTCACCATCCGGTTAGGGCCCTTTAATTTTCTTGCTCACTAAACGGTTTAGAATTATTTGACTTTCTCATTTTTTTAGGTCCATCGTTTGCCCGTACTTTATGAAGGTTATTCCACATCTCTGTCGTGCCCGTACTTTATGAAGGTTATTCCACATCTCTGTCGTGCCCGTACTTTATGAAGGTTATTCCACATCTCTGTCGTGTCCGTACTTTATGAAGGTTATTCCACATCTCTGTCGTGCCCGTACTTTATGAAGGTTATTCCACATCTCTGTCGTGCCCGTACTTTATGAAGGTTATTCCACATCTCTGTCGTGCGTACTAAATTAGATATATCTGTTATTTTGATAATTATTGTACAAATGAAATATTGTACTATTCTACCATGTAAAATGTGTTGACAGAGTAAACTTAAAATTTTTTATGCACATACCTTCTATTAAATATGTGAATTTTCAACCCCTTTACAAAATGGCCGATTTCCTTTATTCCATTTATAACTACAAAACGAGCACATTTACCAAGCAAAAAAACAAACAAACAAACAAAACAAAAAAAACCAGCATATGTTATCTACGTATAAAGATAAAGATGGGCTTTTTGAACAATAAAAACACAACTATTCCCCACTCAAAACTAAAAGGCATATTAAAAGAACCAGTTGTGTTACATTAAAAAGGAATGACCTAAGTTTGCAAATATCTTGTTTGAGGAAAGGAAAAATCTTTTTTTTTCTTGTAAAAAAAATCCCAAAAACACTCTTTGATTCTACCAAAAATTTATCTGAAACGAAACTGATATCATCAAAATGCTCCAGAATTTGATGGACAACATATTTTGTCATCTTTGGTGGATGTGTTTTTCAACAGCCAATCAGCATTCATATGGGAACCAACTGTGCTTGTCTTCTCGCCTCCTTCTTCCTTCATTTGCATGAGGCAGAGTTCATACAGGAGCTTTACGACAAAAGGGATTATTTCAATTTTCCCATTGTGAAATTTCCATTTATATGTAGCAACATTCCAGCAGCACCTGCGTGTGGAGTATATTATCTCTCAGTGGATACGATATCCCAGAGCTTGTGGTTCCTATCAGGATGTCCTTGATAGAGGGCTGTTGCTAACAAGGAAGCTACTGAACCAAGGGTTCCTAGTGGTTAAGTTGAAGTCATCGCTTCGAAAGTGACATACGCTCGCTGCCATGATTTGATTAACCGCTACAGAATATATGTATGAGAAATGAGCACGATGTGTTCCGTTTATGGTTATCACAATCCATTCCTTTCCTCATTCATGGCTTATCATCGGGTTTGTAACAAAAGTAACACGACGGCTGCCACATATGGAGCAGGAACTGCTTATCCTTCCAGAGCAGAGGCGGATCCAGGATTTCAAGTTAGGCGGCGCACTTAAAATAATCGAAACTTTTTGGGGTATTTCGTGTGAAAAATCACGATTTTACACAAAAAAAATCATATTTTTTTCCAATTTTAGTAGGGGGCGCGCGCCGGGTGCGCTCCCCCCTGGATCCGCCCCTGCAGAGCACCTGAGTTCGCCCTCGGTTTTAGTGGGGTTCGTGTTGCCCGGTCTTTAGTTTTCTGTGAAGTGTTTTGTAGATCAGTGTTTGTCCTTTTGTCCTTTTTCTTTCGGTCATTGTGTTTTCTTACACAGAGGATACAGTAGTTCTCAATTTTCACGAAAAAATATTTTTCTGTCTTACACAGGGTGATGTAAGACAAGCTACACGCCCTGTTACCCGCCAAAAGTAATCGTCGCTTCAAGATTTTTCAGTGTTATTTATAACTCTGCGTGTGATCCTTTGTTAATATTGTTTGTATATGTGATTAAAATAAAATATGCTTTACAAAATATAGCCCGGGGTTCTATGGTACCGCGGTACTTAGTGTTTAACGTCTCTGTAACGTAACTAGTTTTCGGAATTAATCCAAAAATGTTATATTTTATTCCCCGGTATAGAAACATATGTTCCTCTACAATTCATTTTATTCTTTGAATTTGTTTAAAAATACGTCGCCACTTTTCCCTATGACAACGCCGATGTACCTCCTAGAAATGGTTTCCTATGATATCGCGGTAATTGCAAAATTAATGTTATGGGACACAATGTTTGACAAGTCAAGGCATCGTTTAGTAAATCAAGGTGAATATCTGGCAAACTTATACCATAAAGAAAATCTTGATAATTTATCACATTTAATAAATAATGCGTAAAGTTTCTTTGAAATAACAAATGTAACGAAGTTGAGTCAATTTGATGTAACGTTATGTTGGTTAATATGTTTTCATAGCTTAATTTTTCCATCAACTTTGTCGGTCTAGAAAGTAACTAAAAATAGCACCAAAAATCCCAAATCGGGTTGAAATGAAACGTAAACAAACGGACGACATTTCTAAAAAATAGCAGACGAATTATGACAACTATGGTTTAATTCTTGGACATTTTACAAAGTATGGTATCAGGGTAAAATAAAAATGTCCGCTATTTCTAAGGAAAAGATGAAAATACGTGTACTTACAAAAATTCCAGACATTTGGACAGAATGACCAGACGTTCCGATAAATGTGACTGTTGTGTTTATGAATATATAAATAGAAAAACCGGCGGGTGGAGCTGCAGTACATAGGAACAGACAAAATAAATACCGCGGTATCATAGAACCCGCGGTACCATAGGAAGGGAGGATAACGGTACCCAAAGTATAATCTATCTATTAAAGCTCTTAATGTTGTGTCATTTGTTTACAACGTGTTCGCGTATGATTTTTGTCAACTTATCGATTTCTTGTTCACTGAATCAATCAGCTGACTGAGTTATTGATGTCACAGTGAAATGACATACATTTCTAATAACAGTGTTTGTGTTGATTTGTTCGTTTAAAAACAAACGTTTTCTTTACTATTGTTATATTTATTGTGATATGAAAGTAGAATTTTAAATATTATTACAATTTGAAGTGTTCGTGATTTGGTGTTTCTTTCACATTGCGTATTATTTCATTGATGGTTGTGATGCGGTCGTCTTCGAATATACACACTACACAGTACATGTAAATAAACACAAGTCAAATGTAGGTCAGGGAAATGGCGGTGAGAATAAAATTATTTGGATTTACCTTGTCAAATTGTTCTATAAAAAGGTGACGTGCTTGTTCATTGCCAAATATATTCATTTCATGATATGTGACCGAATAACACACATCCTAACAGAATTTCACCGCAAAGAAAAAAGAAATTTGGGGGATGTCTGTGTAAGAAAAATAATCAAACACCGGTGACAGGTGTTAGATTCTATTAGTCTGTCTTTCTTCGATATGAGGTTTATGATTACCCATTTGGTATCTTCAAACGTTCAGTTAGTGTATAATTAAGGGTATATTTTATTTAACTAAAATGAATCAAAGTGTAAAACCACACTGGTAAAAATTTTATACTTTAATGGCACATTTTTTGTCGGCCATTTTGTGTTTGTGTTTGGCGACAGGATCAGGACAAAAGTTTTTAAGAACATAATCGCTATAGTGTTGTTGAAACGTATAATGTGTACTTGTATAGTAGCCCAGGACTTTAGGGTCGATATATTTATCTATAAATTTGAGTTCTCTAGATGTAAATCGAGCTAGGACACCAAAAAACAAGGATCGTCCAAACGAGTCCACCTAACCCAGTGTAACAGCTCATTATGAGCATTATACCCATGATGAGTGGTCCATAGGAGACCTGTTGCACTGGCTAAATTCTCCGTCGCTACCCATCACCTTTCCTTGTTTCCAGTCCCGTGGCTTTTAAATTATTCTCGTCCTGAATATAGCTGAAAAATTGTTCGCTGGACGTTAAATATCAATCAATCAATCATTAAGAGTTTTAGTGTTTAGCCTCCAAGCTAATTATATAAGCATAATGATTGAAGCTTGAAAAGGAAAAATGCAGCTTGAATGAATTGAATAAATATATAAATAAAAAATCAGTTTTTTAAATTTATTATTTATCATGTATTAAAGCAAGACAAGTTAGATAAATATCAGACATATTGAACCAGCTTAAATGGTTACAGGTACACACAAAACATCTATGTAAATTAACATATTCAAAAGAGACATATGCACAAAGATTTCAACCAACATAAATGAGAATTTACTTATAACTATATTGCAATATATAGTCACAGATACACTTTAAATTTAACATATTCAAAATAGACTATAGTTCTTTATGGTATGTGAACCTATTGTCTTTTTTGTTTATTTAGCTATTTAATTAGTATGCTAATTAAATGTATGCGAACCAGGATTGCTATGTAGCTGCCCAGTTAAAATGTTCGCTCATTTTGTCTAATAACAATATAAAATAGCAATAGCCTTTTTTCTTCTTTTAAATTTATTTAAATTATAATTTAAAAGTATAATTTTTATAATTAAAAGTCGTCATCTTGGGCTGTCGGACTGGCGACCACCCAAGGACAATCCTAAACAAAATCGGTTTAATTTGGCTCAAATAGAGGTTTCAGTGGAGATGATTTAAATTTAAATATTTCATTAAATATGCCTAATTTGCATCCTCAGCAGGGGCGGATCCAGGATTTCCAGTTAGGGGGCGCACTAAAAATAATGGCGCCGAGCGGAGCGACGCGCGAAAATTTTTGGGGTATTTCG
>MJUT01001866.1:134148-154551 GCA_002080005.1 Gigantidas platifrons | reverse complement strand
CCCCCCCTTGAATCCGCCCCTGCTCAGTGTAAATACGGTCAAGTCGTTCGATGAAAATTGGTATATTTGTTGCTTCTCCACTGAGCACACAGTACTAAGGAGTAAGAGTAAAGACTGGTTGTCTCGGAACCAGAGTCGTGTGTCCTGGTGAAACATCATATCTACCCGCCGACTGTTGTTACAGTGATCAAGCACTATTGAAAATCCAACTACGTCGCGTGTTGGTCTAGTACATAGCTGACATCATCATATCATCGAAATGTACCTCGTTCTCGCCATGGCATAGCTGAAAAATTACTCAATTGGCGTTAAACAACAATCACTCATTCACTTTAGATAATGAACTCTCAATTGTCAAATTATGCCGTTTCCTTTTCTGATGATTTCGATAGTAGCCTTTTCAATACATTTTTCTTAGTTGATTATAAGTTCCGTTTTTGAAAAGGTTATGAAATTAAAATTGGTAACCGTTTGGATTTCTACCTAATTATAGGAACACAAAAAGAAACAAACATGTTCACACCGTTTGCTGTGCATTTCACTTACAGAAAGAAAGATAACTCGTGTTGTAGAAAAATTATACTTTTAAATTATAATTTAAAACTTTTTTAAAGGCTGTCAGAATTCAATTTTTGTTTATTATTAAAAGTTGCCAATATTCGATGTTTTATACTAATTGCAGTTGAAATTTTTCATAATATCATACGTAAATAGCCTAGAACGAAGGAAATACGTCGCTGTTTTATTTTCTTGAATCCAGTAAAGAATCCAATGTTTACCCGCGCAATATTCAAACGACCTGACAGTGAACTAATTCGGGAAAGCGTTTGCGCATGTGCGAAATTGTTTGTTGATGAAGAGAGCACATGTCACAAATTGAATCGTGGAAGAACGAAAACATTGACGGATTCTATACGAAAACGACACAAAAAGGAGGATTCAGCAAGCTTTGTGTAAAAATTAAAAAAAAGATGTTATACCGACCTACTCCATTTTTCAACACGTAAGAATAATTTAGTATCTTTTTTCAGCCGAATCGTATTTTGACAGTAGTTTTTTTTATATATTCTTTTTTTTAAGGAGAAAACGCTAAGTGATATCTCTTTTAAATTAGAGACTAAAATAATGAACTTCATGTCTGTTTTTTTTTCTAAAAAAATATAATCAAGCCAACTCAAGTGTTGTCAATAATATGCAATACAATTTGTTTACAATTTTCCCGTTATGGGACCCCTTTGCAAAGTTTGGGTTTGTCTTTATTGATTTCATCACGTATTTCCGATTTTAAGTGTCATTCTTACTAAATACCATTATAGCGAGCATCGCAAGATGCGAGCTAAACAGCAACATGTGTGTAAGGAGATGAATCAATATACTAACAATACCAACCGGAAGTGGTTTTTAAGTTTCAGCATAGAATGGACAATCGGAGAGAATGACCGGAAATAGCCTATTAATTAGAATAAAAAATAAGTATCCAGTTTAAAAATAACAAACAAAAAATAGGAACCGTACAGCTTCTTTACATGAAACGATTTTTTTTTTAAATGACAATCGCTATAGTTTATGTCACACAAGTATTGTTACGTCACGTCATTCATTTCATGACACTGTTTAGAGTAAACAATCTTTGCCCTGCGTTTCTTAAATTGGTGGCGATTTACAGTTGGTTGCCGAATAATTGTTTATGTATTGAACGGTGCAGTTCCCAGCAATGTGAAAAGAATGTCTTTATATTTAAAATTAGTAAGATAAATCTCGAGTACGTGGAGATTTTCCTCACGGAGATTCCGCAATGTTTACAAAGACGTCACTGGGGTTTCCCGACATTCCTAACCTATGACGTCACGAAAGTTAGTTCCGACTAAGTACATCTTGTATATATATAGGCCATTTTCTATCACATAGGTTGTATCTATTAGCAAAATAGATGTATTTCTATATAATACATACTTAATGTTTGATAAATGATCATTACAGAGTGAAGTACAGGAAACAGCCTTTTAATTTGAATAAAAAATAAATATCCAGTTTAAAAATAATCCCCCCAATAAATAGAAAGGAAACCGTACATGAAACGATTAATTTATTTAAAAAATGGACAATCGTTAGACCTTCTTGTTTCGCCCATAAAGCTGTCGTCACACGATTTTGTTGATCATGTCGCTCATAATTTCAAAACAAAACAAAAAAAATGTCAAGCAATTGTAGGAGTATAAGGATGATTTTTTCAAAAACAATATTGATTCAGTTGGCAACCCTTAAAACTATTTACACTGGTTGGCGTGGCTAACCTATTGTTGGAGGTTAGCCCTGAACTCCTCTATGGAGCTGGTCCCAACTGTAGTGTCTGGTAGGTGGTTCCATTCTTGTGCTGTTCTTTGGAAGGAGTTTCTGAGAGTGTCATAATTGGACCTCTCCTTGAAGCACCTATGTTGACCTCTGGTTCTGCTGTCACCAGGTCTGAGTTATAAGTCGTGGTCGATGTCCACGAGTCGATGCTGGATCTTATACATCATAATGAGTCTGCTTATCCTCCTCCGTTGTTCTAAAGTCTGCCTCTCAAGTGATGTTAACATGCTTATCACGCATCCTTGTGTTCTGCTGGTGTAATCATTTATGACGAAGCGGGCAGCTCTTCTTTGTACATTTTCGAATGTCTGTATCAGGGTTTGGGTGGTGGGATCACAAACCATTTCTGCATATTCCAGGGTTGGTTGTAGGATAGTGAGGTAGCTTGTTTCTCTTACTTGTTTCATTTTGATCAACTGCCGATTGGTCCGATCAAAATTGTTTGTTTACAACAAGAGAAGTGGATCAGGGGGGACATTCGATATTTTATACCTTTTCTGTCGGAGTTATGAATTGATTTGTTTGTGAAAAGGATGATTATATCTTTCTTAATGAAAGCTATTATTTGTTTTTTTTTTATATCATTGACATTTCGGTGGACTTTGAACCACATTTTTACAAATAATCATATCAAAATTTAACGTTATGAACTTTCATCATTTATTTTACAAAACATGTACATAAATACATACGAGCAACACGACCCCCACAGGGGTTTGTTACGATTTTTTTTTATCCCTCCACTACTCTCATGTGTACAAAAATGTATTTTTTAGAGTAGTCAAGGGATAAAAAAAAAATCGTAACAAGCCCCTGTGCACGACCCCCGGATGAAAAGGATACTTTTGTTTGACGTTTGACTCATCACAGTCACTTGAAGTTTCAAAAACTAAGGGGCCCGGATGGCTCAATGAGTTAGGTCGTTGGATCTAACAACTCATACAAGCCTGTCACCAATACGGCGTGGGTTCGCGCCCGGTTTTGTAAATTACAAAAAAGGGTGCATTCGACTCGCAACCACAAGTGATAAAGTTTACCAGTTGCTTGCCCATGGTCGGTGGTTCTCTCCGGGTACTCCGACTTCCTCCACCACTAAAACTGGTTGCCATGATATAGCTGAAATATTGTTGAAAGTGACGTTAAACACCAAAAATCAAACCAATCAAATCGTTTTCAAAAACTAAAAAAAAAATTAAAAGAAAATGTTTTTCTAATTTTTATTTTATTTTTGGAACTTCAAGGGACTGTGGACTCATAATCATAGACCGGTAAAATACATGTACATGTCTATGCGTAGATGCGATGCTCGCCTGTAGGCTGTGCCTAATCCATATTATAATATTAACTGATTACCCCGGGATCCAATTTCATAGAGGGGGCCTGTGTGGCTCAACGAGTTAGGTCGTTAGATCTAGCAGCTCATACAAGCCTATCACCAATACGGTGTGGGTTTGCGCCCAGCTTTGTAAATTACAAAAAGGTGCACTCGACTCACAGCCGCATGTGATAAAGTTTATCAGTTACTTGCCCAGGGTCGGTAGTTCTCTCCGGGTACTCCGGGTACACTGAAACTGGTCGCCGTGATATAGTTGAAATACTGCTGAAAGTGGCGTTAAAGCACAAAAAATCAATCAATTAATTTCATAGATATATATCTTAAATTACATTAAAGGCATACAAGCTGTCGGAATTAATTTTTTTTTATATATTAAAAGTTGCCAATATTCGATGTTTTATACTAATTGCAGTTGAAATTTTTCATAATATCATACGTAAATAGCCTAGAACGAAGGAAATGCGTCGCTGTTTGATTTTCTTGCATCCAGTCAAGACTCCAATGTTTACCCGGCACAATATTGATCCGCAATATTCATACATTCATGAATATAATCATATGACCATTGATGACCTACACAGTTACATCATGCAACATGCTTCCTGGCTATTTATAGCAGTTATCAGTTTTCGGCAAACTTCGGAAAAACAGCCGACTTATAATATTAGGTCGTGCTAATGGCAATTTTACCAACAGACATTCGAATTCTTTTCACTAATTACGACATTATAACATATTTTTTAAACCTGGCTTCTCGTTCAGAACATTTTATTAGTATAAAACATCGAATATTGGCAATTTTCAATATAAAAAAAATAAATTCTGACAGCCTGTATGCCTTTAAATTGAATGTGTAGGTCCTTTGCACGTGGTCCTTTGTGCTCATTGACTATTTCATTGCAGTTCATTGCGCTCTTAGAAGGTCCTTTGCGGTTTTTGTAGAGACCTCGAGATAACTCTGTATATAAGTAATGCTGACCTACCCAAAGCGGAAGCAGTTTAGTCACATGTCACGATTGACCTATCGTTACTGCGGAATGTTACAAACATGGCGACTTAGGGGTGAATTTTGCTTCCTGTCATTGCTTAAAAAGTTTTCTTTCCTGTCGTTCACGAGACCTTATGCAGTAATTAAAGCCATCAAATGAAACTAGGGACTCTAGTTTTGTTGCAATTGGAAGACGAGGTTTATATGCAATCTTAATTCTAGCTTACTTAAAATGTAAACACGTGAGAGGTGTTTGTACAGGTAGTAATGACACCCGCTCCCATAATTGTTAAGCTGAAAAATCATAGAATTTCCGAGAGAAAAAATATAGAATCCATTGCAGTGGATCAGTATCAAAATTCGACATTGTGTCAGTTTAAGTACGATTGCTTGCATCAAACACATACGTTCAACTTCTTTAAAACTATTCACAACTTACACAAGACCATAACTGGCATGAGTCACAACTTTACTGGTTTTTGTAAAAATACAATGTAATAAATCACAGTAGTTGGATATTTTATATATGTTGCAACACTAGCTCAAGCCCGCTAGACTGGGACTAGTACAAATATGGGAGTGTTAGTATAGCCAACAACATTGATTTCCCATCAGGGCGACATTGTAGTAACTTTTGCAAACTTATTATTTATTTCCTTTTATTGCTTTCTTTGCATTGCATTTTTAAGTGCAAGAAATCTGTCATTGATGAAAGATCTTCATACATGCTAATCGTTCCTATTTATACTTTTTTATTTCACTTTCCAGAATTGACTTTGATTGTCCTGTTTTTCTCTATATAATTTATCTCAAAAACTTGTGCAGATCACTGTTTTATATTGTAATGTAAAGTGCAGACATGATAATGATAATAGCATGCTTAAATGGCACAAGTGAAATATGGAAATTCAGGTGTGATAAACGAACAGATGACTGCCACATTGGATATTTGTCAGTCAACATGAAATTGATTTATCGAATATGGATCTTTGCAAATATTTAGTGTACAAAATCTAATTTAGCAATGAATTATCTCTACATTTAAGTTAATTATATGGACAATTAGTGGTATGTTTAAACTTTTTTTTTGATATTTTGTGTAATCACTCCATTTCAAAATTTGCACATCCCAAAAGTCCACCGTTGGCAGTTGGAATATTTTGCACTATATTCTTTTATACTTGTGATTGTGCATACATTTGTACTATTGATGAATACAGCAGAATATGCTTGATTTATTCATAACAATGAAAATAAATAGATGTGTTTTTACATCCTGCAAGTGAAGGTCGCCATCTTATCAGTATCTGTTGATTACATGTTAAACTCTGCTATCTAGTTCTCCTGTTGGAATTCTGAGAAAGATGACTCCATGATCATAATTCACAAAAACAAGAGAAAACAATAATTTTCGGAATAAAGGTATCTATGAATCCAAGGGAGTCGTTTCAACGACGTCAAAATGATACAATTACATTTTGATGTTTGCAAATGTGACTACAATTTCACACTGACATTACACTTTACAGCACCTTAAAAGTAATAAGTTTATGCAAAGCTATGCTACAACAGGTTGCATCGATCATGTGGATGCTTTCTTTAGTTTCTATTAGTCTATCAAAAACAGTCTGCGAAATCGACCATTGGACTAAAGATCGAGAAGAGTAAATTTTATGTTCAGTAAAAACGGAAGTGGGGGTGGTCCAACAGTCCATTAATATTTTCACGGTGAAAATGTTATTTCTGTTGATCAAAATTAAATTTGAAACATTTTCATGACAATTCGAAAATGAAATATGAAAGAATTTCAGACTGTTGTCAGATAAATACTTCAGGATCTGGTAACTAGCAAGTACACCTTTAATGTAGAGCAGATAGAATTTAACAATGGGAAAACGCGTATTAAAATTGTTCAAGCAGTAAAGTTTCATTCATTGTGTTTAGTGTGGTTATAGATCATCTGTTATAAAAATAAGTAGTGGCAATTATAAAAATATTTCTGTTTATATACATGTATATCCAGTTTTATGGTTTTCTTTTCAAATTCAAACAAGAAGCTTAAGATACTGGTGTTACAAAATATTTCAGCAATATCTAGTAAGGCTGTTGGCAGAAAAGAACCTGACAAGGCTGTCCTACTCATTAAACAAGCCTTTACAAGGTAGCTGTTTAGAAACTGAGTTATTTCTTCAGGAACGACCATGGCTGGAACACCATATACAGATTATCTGAGCTATATAATGGCCTTTTTCCCATTCAAAACTAAACTTAAGAAACTCTGTTTTATTTTATCCAAATGAGGTCAGATTGCAAGATTTTGCTTCATTTATAAAAAGAACTTTCAATTTGCTTTACAGGAATAATATTATGACATAATCTATATTTGATATATATGTACCAAACTATAAAACTTTTTATACTTAATTAACAAAATGTTTTTTGTAGCCACAGTTAGTACAGGCTTGTTACCATGGCGACCCAGATGAAGTTCGAGCCCTGTTATATAAGAAAGAAGATGTAAACTATCAGGTAACAATTGGGTTTGATATTTAAGTCTGATGGTTATGGTTATGGTGTTTAACAGGACTTTCAACAATATTTCAGCTATATCGTGGTGGTCAGTTTTATTGGTGGAGGAAATCAGAGTACTTGGAAAACACAACTGACCTGCAGCAAGTCACTGACAAACTTTATCACATAATATGGTATCGAGTGACCACCACAACATAGCTGAAATATTGTTGACAGTGGTGTTAAACACCATAACTCTAATCCCTTTAGTGTCTGTAGATACTTTGGAACCCCTGATATAACAATAGAACCTAAAACTTTTCTTACATATCATATTGGAGTATATGATGGTTGTGCAGGAAAACAAATAAAAATGTGATCTAAATTTATGTTGGAAGAATGTCAAGAACACTTCTAGCTGCATTTAATAAATGTTTTGATGAAGGACATATCCTAGCTTGTCAAGAACACTTCACGCCACTCTTAATAAAAGTTTGAAGATTGCCAAGATTCTAAATTAGTAGGAAAAATAGCATGATAAATCACTGACAGACTGGCCTCAGTGATACTAATATATCTTTTGCTCCGATTAATATATTTACTTACTTTCTTATGTAAAAGAAGTTTTAATACTGAGGCATATTTGATAGAACAAAAGATATATCCATATAACCAAGATGAGTGATACATATATATTATTGTTAATTTGTCTTGTGAGAATGAATTTTTCTGAGCCATTTCACATTGAATGGGAAGACTGAGATGTCAGATGCGATGAGAAGTCCATTTTGAGCAAAACATATCAATGATAATATGTTTATCGAGAATTTGGTAACGTAACATGACGTCATTATTAGAAAATATCGATATTATGTTAATTTCACGCTAGTTGTTTGATAAATAGATATTATTGTGTGTAAATATCAAACGGAAAATAAACAAATTATCGATACATATACTGTATAACACTTATGTCTCAGACTATTTTAGCTTGTTGAGAACACATTTAGCTACTCTTTAATTAATGTTAGAAGAATACCAAAAACCCCTCGATCAATGGCTTGTTGTTGGTCGAAATTAAATCAAATTTCTCTCTGATCTGGGTACAGAATATAACTCATCGCCTGAAAGGATTATGCAGTGGAACCTGTCTAATCCGACACACCAAGGGACCACAGAAATGTGTCGGATTGTACAGGATGTCGGAATACTCAGGTTTTATTTTAGTTAAAAGAAAGACTTTGGGACCATACATTTTTGTCGGATGTCACAGGATGTCGGAAAACTCAGGTGTCGGATTGCACAGGTTCCACTGTAGTTAGTTATGTTGAATCAACAGACTATATGAAAAAAGGTGAAACTAACTACGTATCTCTCTGACAAAATAAGATAATTTTGAAAAGTTGGGAAATGAAAATAGTCAAAAAATTGGAGTAATTATGGTAGCAAATAAAAAAAAGTAAGTTTATTTTTCTTCATCACAGGATTCTGAGAAAAGAAGTCCATTACATTCAGCATGTTACTGTGGAGAAAGTGAGATTGCAGATCTACTGATACAGAGTGGGGCTAGGGTCAACACTAAAGACAACAAATGGTTGACTCCATTACACAGGGCATGCTGTTCAAAGTCTGAGGTGAGTTGATCATAAAAATACAATAACAAAAAAGTGTCAAAGTTACTCCTTTACATAGAGCATACTGCTCAAAATCTGAGGTAATTTTTGGATCATAAAAATACAATAAAAAAAATTGTTAAATTTTTGCATAAGAAATATACAGTACATGTAAAAATACAATGCTTAATAAAATAATAAGCTGAAAAAAGAAATTAAAAATCAGGACTATGTTGCACAAACCTTGATTAAATTTAGGTATGAATTTGAATTTAAATGATGCTTAAAATTACAGAAGTGCTCCCTTAAACTCGGATATTATTTAAATGACTGGAAAAATGTTAAGATTGGGATCATCGATATTTGAAGTTTAAAGATTAAATGTTTTAATGGTGTTGAATTGATATTCTTTACTTCACTAGAATTTCATAAATCAATTAAAAAAACGGTATAAAAGATCAAGGTTTTAACCAAATTAGGGTGGAAAAGTGAATAGTACAAAATAATGTGCCAAAAAATATGGAATCGAAAAAAAAATTAGGTAAACAGACATGAATGTCTTCTAAATGTAAATCTTGTTTTGTTGTAGGAAACTGTGGAAGTGCTGCTGAAACATCAGGCTGACATAAATGCACGAGACAAAAACTGGCAGACACCATTACACGTAGCCGCAGCTAATAATGCTGTACGATGTGCAGAGCTACTGGTACCCTCCTTGACCAATGTTAATGTGTCAGATCGTGCTGGCAGGACCAGTCTTCATCATGCAGCCTTCAATGGCCATAAGGAGGTGGAATTGATAGATATACATGTAGATAAAACTTAAATGTGTTTTTACACAGAAGATTTAACCTTGCTATATCGACTTTGAAGGGGCCGTCAAAGTCGTGATCGTAAGGTAGTTGGATTTAAAACTACCTGTGCAATCAGTCTCTATCACCACAGAAGTTGTGAGTTCGAATCTTGCTCAGGCAAGGTGTACTCGATACAACATTATGTGATAAAATTTGTCACTCACTTGCGACAGGTCTGTGGTTTTCTCTGGGCACTTTGGTTTCCTCCACCAATGAAACTGACTGCCACAATATAGCTGAAATATTGTTGAAAGTGGCATTAAAAACAATAAACCATCAACTTTGGTAAGTCTTTTCTTTGGATATCTTGGTTGAAACTACCTGTCAAATTCGTATTTATCTGTACTATTGGGACATAAGAAAAATGACCCCATAAGAGAAGAGACTGCTTATTAAAAGATCAGCAGATGTGTATTGTCACATTCTGACCAACCGTTGAGTTTTGTAACAGTTTTTACTTTGTCATTTTACTTTGATTGTTCCGCTTTCTGTTTTGTTCTTTTGAATCTATCTCAAAATCATTAGTAGACGAATGTTGTGTATTGTAATGTAAACCCCATATAATATGATCCTAATTGATTTCCGCTCAGTCGAAGTGTACTCAATATAAATTTAATAAACTTTATCAGTGACTTGTGACAGGTCGGTGGTTTTCTGTGTACTCTGGTTTCCGCTTCACTATAGCTGAAATATTTTTGAAAGTGGCATTAAACACCATGACCTTAACCCCTAATCGATTTGTTAACAATGCCAGCTGAATTTTCATACTTAAACGCCATTAAACATCTGTATAATCATTATTTTCACTGGACCTAATCCCCTCAAAATTGAATTCACCGTATTATAATATGGATTCTGAAACAATCGTTTTTATACCCCCACTCGTAGAGAGGGGGCTATATTGCAATCACCTTGTCCGTCCGTTCACACTTTCGTAGCAGATATCTCAGCTTCTACTGGAAGAAATAATTTTATATTTGATATATGGCTTTGGCATGGTGACTTGTACTGTGTCTCCCCTTTCCAGGTTTACCGCACATCTACTTCCTGTTTACCGCACGACTTAGAATTATTCATGTTTGCCGTAATGAAAACTTTCGTAACAGTTATTTCAGCTTCTATTGGAAGAAATGATTTTGTATTTGATATATGGCTTTGGCACGGTGACTTGTACTATGTCTCCCCTTTCCAGGTTTACTGCACATCTACTTCCTGTTTACTGTGCGACTTACAAATGAACGAGTGGGGGTATTCTTAGCACAACGTAGCGTGCAACATCTTGTTGCTCTTACTCCTTAAAGCTGCCTGCTTATCGTAGAAAGCAGCATATACCAATTTCATAATCTTTGATTTGACCAGACTTTGGTTCGAAACCCAAGATCTACCACAATCAAGGTGTCCATGCTAAACGTTGTGATGCAGTTGTAAATATTACATACAATATAAGGTTAAAGTTATAGTTACCTCATTGTTGAGTCTGAGGACAGGCACAAGGAAAGTAATATTTGGTCAATACAAATTAAAAGGGGCCTACCCTACTGCTTCACTCTTTATAAGCTAGATTCTCAAAGAAGAAACTATTGTAATTAATGGGAAAAATATTCAACAATATTTCAGCTATATCGTGGCCGAAAAACATCCAACGCTCATTCAATATACTCCATCAATGTCATACTACATAGTGCTATTACAGAATTGTGGTCCTGATCGTATGGTAGTTGGATTTACAACTACCTATACAACCAGCGACTATCGCCACTAAAGCTGTGATTTCGAATCCTGCTTGTGTAGGGGTGTACTTCATACAACATTATGTTAGAAAGGTTTTCAGTGACTTGCAGCAGGTGGGTGGTTTTCTACTGGTACTCCGGTTTCCTCCTCCAATAAAACTGACCACCACGATTATATAACTGAAATATTGTTGAAATGGTGTTAAGCACCTAACCCTATTAGAAATCAAAGCAAAAATGATGTGGACAATTCAACTGAAAATTAATCATTTGTATGTTTTTTAAAATATTATTTTTTTCTTTCAGATGACCAAGTTATTATTGGAGAAAGGTGCTACAATCAATGCCTTTGACAAGAAAGATAGAAGAGCTGTGCACTGGGCAGCCTACATGGGACATGTAGACATTGTCAAAATTCTAGTGGAACATGGCGCTGAACTAAATTGTCGAGATAAACAGGTTAATAATAATAATGAAAAAAATTAGAGCAATTATTGTTTACTACCCAAGTGAGCAGTATTACAGCTATCATAGCAACGAATGTGTATTGTCTGCATGTGCTAGTTTAACATTATGAAGTGATTTTTTTATAGCACTGGATTTAGTATTATTATTACTCCCCTTTATTCTGACAACCTAGTATTATTATTACTCCCCTTTATTCTGACAACCTAGTCTTTCTTATTGAAAGCTCTATTTTCTTAATGTGGCATGATTTGGTCTGAAACAGCAAGCACAATTTATTGTCTTGAGTGTCATTTTACCATCCATCAGCAAGCATCACTTATACTTTGTCTTTTTTGTTGTTCTGACTCTTACAAAAAAAAGTGAGGGTCAAGGATTCAATCAACCACATCTCACCTCAAACCATTGAACACAAAAAAGACCACAAATTATTGATTGGTGTTTAATGTGGTAGGTTAAAGTGGTTAATGTGTAGTTGAGAAGCAGGAAATGCCAATTTTGTAGACACTGCACAAGATAAGGTATCAAACAAAGTTGCTACATATACACAGGAAAATGTGTTGCACATGACAGTCATGTTCTTATCACATGTACCGGTAGATAATGTTCACATAGTAAAACAAATTTTGTCCTTGGAATCAAACTGTATGTTTCATTAATTGTCACATGTGACTTTGATTGACATGCTAAATCATTACAGTTAAACCTTGATGTGTGGAAGTCACCAATGATTATTCTTTGAAATATGTATCTGTTGAAATAAAATTAAAAGCCAAAAAAAAAAAAAATACCACACAGCCAGAACAGTTCCAAGATCCAATAGAAAAGTTGTAGAAAGAGTCAAAATCAATACCCCTAACACACAAATACATGACCTCTGACCCCTAACACACAAATACATGACTGCTCACTTTTCTGGCTTGGAACAGGCAACTAGTTTTATCGGCCCAAACTTCCCCTCTTAGTGATGCGGCCATGCAATTGATTTCTTCATGTGATAATGGTGTTAATATTGTACTTCTCTTTTCATTTCATTTGGGAAATCATACGAGAATCTTATGTGGCATATATGTTCCTATGTGTGCCATTCACATCAGTAGCTATATAGCCAAACGGCCACAAAGTTTTATGATTTGATGAAGGGCAAATCGGCAGACAAGCCTATTGGCAGTGGTGTCGACTTTTGCAATAGCAACTTACCTTGTGCATCTCCAGTCTGAGCCAAAAACATTTTGACAAACTAGTCCAAACAGCATTTTAGAAGAATCTTTTTTTTATTTGATTAAGCAAATTTTATGCAATTTTTAGTAGCCAAAACACATTTTTAATAGATTGGGGCATAGAGCTAGTAATTTTTGGCACAGACTGCATCTCTGCTGCAATCTAAATTTTCATTATTTTCACACAAATATTTTTAGATGTATACCCCTCTACATGCTGCCTCAGCCAGTGGACAAGTCAGCGTGGTGAAACTCTTACTAGAATTGGGGGTGGAGTTTGATGCTGTCAATATCCATGGTAACACTGCTCTACATATAGCCTGTCTCAACGGCCAGGATGTGGTGGTCACAGAACTACTTAGTTACGGGGCTTCCATTAATGCTTGTAACCATAGAGGCCTGGTAAGTACAGACTGTAATGCTAACGCAGAACCACAGGAAAATGTACTGAAATTTTAATTTGTGTGACACGTTCATATAAATACATATGTGAATGATATGTTACTTTTATGTGTTTAGGATCTGTGCATATTACAGACATCGAAAATCCTAATATTTAGGGGGCCGTTGTAATCATATGGTAGTTGGATTTACAACTACCTCTGCTATCACTGATAATAACCATTGAAGTAGTGAGATCATACCTAGATCGTGGTGAGGTGTAACTAGCGGCTGTTCTGTGGTTAACTCGGAGTACTCTGGTTTCCTCAACCAATAAAACTGAATGCAACGATATAAATATAACTGAAATATTGTTGAAAGTGGCATTAAACACCATAACCATAACCCATGTATTAACCGAACCCTGAATAAACTGGAATCCTGTATAAACCGAACTTTAAATAAAGTCCAAAAGTAGGAAATCTTTGTTAATTTAACCTGTATAAACCTGTCTATTGCGAACACAAAAGTTGGCCACAGGTAGGCTGGTTTAGACAGGTTTCTCTGTATTTACTTACAGCAGGTGGTCAAATGATTTATATTGTTGGACATTCCAGAAGGGGAGACAATTTAAAAAACAAAACAAAGAAAATGTCACATTTTTAGCAGTTATTAGAAATATAACATTCCTAATTTGTGAATTTACTGTATTTTATTGATTAAAAATTATTAAAAACATCACATTCCTAATATATTAATACTCTGTATTTAATTAATTTAAAATTTAATTTAAATTTCAGACTCCTTTACATTATGCAGCTTCGTCAACACATGGTGGCATCTGTTTAGAAATTCTTGTAACAGAAGGAGCCAATGCAAAACATCAGGTAAAAACAGTATTAGAATATGCTGTCTTCTCTGACAGTTATTATGGCATCAATATTTCTGATATTTTCAGTCTTCGAAATGAAAATTTGAATTTACTGGTTCGAATCAAATTCTTGAATTTATTTTATATATTAAATATCTAAATGAAAACTGAAAAAAATTACTGGTCCGAACAAAGTTTTACTAGTCTTGGGCTGGAAGACTGTATTTTCTAGGTTAGGATAGTATTGTATATAGTTTGTTATTCTGACAGATTGAAAATATTCTAATTGTGCAAGAAAAATTCATATGAAAATATTTGTCTGCCCCGCCGCTAGTTATAAGAGGGCATTAAGCGTTACCCATGTCTAAACGTCTGTCCAACCATCCCACATTTGTTTTCCACTCAGTTACCTTATGTTCCCTATAAGTAAATCATTTGAAATTCATTCACAAGGTCTGGGGCCGTAAAGAGAAGACCAAGTTCGATTTTGAACTTTACCACCTTTTCCGTACTGGAATTATGCCTCTGTTTACTTAAGCTGGAAGCGGGAACATCCATGTCCAATGGATACATTCTTCAATTTTGTGTTCTAAATATTAGCAGTCCCGATTAAATTTTCATTGCATGCACATTCAAGTTTACTTTTTCCGCTGTTTGAGTGAACAGCTATGAAGTTAAAATTTGCACTCTGATAAAAACATGATTCAGGACGTTAATCTGTAAGTGATTCTAAGAGCTGTAAATGTTTGTGGTCATTCAAAGTGAAGAATATAAGAGCTATATCAGTGTACATCAATCAGATGAATTTTTGTTTCGTTGATCAGACAACTTCTTACTATAAATTGGTGATTGATTTCTACTGACACGAGTCAACAGTTATGAAATGTTAAAACGTGATTAGAGAAATGTGTTCTATTACATTTATTTACCAGTCAACCTCAGTCGAAAGGAAAGAAATAAAAGTTGGTGAGAACAGAAGTATGTTTAGATCATAGGCATGACAAAACCCTACCCTATGTATGTCTTGTCAACAATATGTTTTGTCCAAAGTAATATTTGAGCATGTATTAGTCTTGTTAACTATTATTTAAAGGATAATTAAATTCATTCTCGTTTTGTTAAATAGAATGAGTTAAGCTTGATTGCAGTAAAATTGGCACAGGAGGAATCTCTTGTCAACCTGCTGCAGCCATATTAATATGTTCTCAGCTTTGCCCTATGTTCTGTTCTGGAGTTATGCCCCTTGAATTGCACCAAAAATTTCATTTTTTTTTTAAGATTTCTTTGTCCTAAATTATTCTGTTCAGGAGTTGTGCCCCTTGATTTGCACAAAAATTTCATTTTTTTTTTAGATTTTTGCTCGATCACTTGTAGCAAATCATTTGAAATTCAATACACAAAATCAGAGACCATAAAAGACAGGCTAAGTTCAAATTTATGGTTTCAGAGTTATGTCCCTGTTTGCTTGAGCTTGAAGCAATTGCATCTGTTTCCTTTGGATCCATTCTTCTATTTTTCATAACATGAAACTTTGCATAGAGTATTAAACTCCACAAAAAAAATAAGATCAAATGGAGGGAACCAATGGTATAGAAATAGGGCTTTCTTTCTCCTCCACGGTGTACACACCCTTTAATAGAAAGGGACAAATCAAACATGCAACTCACCCCAAGGATAGGATGTACTCATAAAAGTAGAATACCACTTTCTTTTGACATAAAAGACAATTTGGAGTAGCTCGTTACGAGTAAAAATATGTCAGTGGCAGTGGTGGCTTGTTGCAAGGCAAAATTTCTGATCAAATACACTTATTTACCTTTTTACCTGTGGCAATCAAGCATTTGTTCATATGTTCTTCCCATTGCTGCCTTTTTACCTGTGGCAATCAAGCATTTGTTCATATGTTCTTCCCATTGCTGCCTTTTTACCTGTGGCAATCAGGCATTTGTTCATATGTTCTTCCCATTGCTGCCTTTTTACCTGTGGCAATCAAACATTTGTTCATATGTTCTTCCCATTGCTGCCTTTTTACCTGTGGCAATCAAACATTTGTTCATATGTTCTTCCCAGTCCTGTCTTTTTACTTGTGGCAGTCAAACATTTGTTCATATGTTCTTCCCAATCCTGTCATTCTACCTGTGGCAATCAAACATTTATTCATATGTTCTTCCCAGTCCTGTCTGTTTACCTGTGGCAGTCAAACATTTGTTCATATGTTCTTCCCAGTCCTGTCTTTTTACTTGTGGCAGTCAAACATTTGTTCATATGTTCTTCCCAATCCTGTCATTCTACCTGTGGCAGTCAAACATTTGTTCATATGTTCTTCGTAGTCTTGTCTTTGTACCAGTATGTGGCAATCAATAACTTGCTCATATGATATGTTCTTCCCAGTCCTGTCTTTAGTTTCTACCTACCATGAACTATTGCTTGTAAGCATGGTAAATTTATAATCATGCTCATTTGTTAAAAAACAATCCAGTATTAAAAAAGATCAGAAGGTCCCCCCCCCACTTTTATTAATGTTAATTAACAGTTAGTAAACTTTGTGTGTTGTAGTGTGCTGATGGTAGAACTCCTCTACACATGACCGCCTTGCATGGTAGATTTACCAGGGCACAGACACTAATAGAGCATGGTGAGAATTTTCATTTAGATTATCGTCTGCATTCTTGTCGAGAATGAAATAATAACCTTGTATTTTAGAGAGACCAAAGTGCATGTTAGATTTAAATGCAGTATTATTATTATTATATTGATGAAAGTGGTGTTGAACACACATAACTCATTAACAATAAGAGCTGTGATCGTTTTTCAGAGTATGAATTTTAGTTGTAACTTAAGGCATTGATCTTTATTGGTTTATGATGATTTCAGGATGTAAGCATATAAGTTTGTTTGAAATATTATATTTTTTGTAATCTTTTAGCGGTTTAAATGTGGCTAGATGGTTCATAAACATATAGAGAAAGGCGTGAATTAGAATTCGATACAATAAGTTTTCGTAAAAGTTTGTAGAAATAGATGTTAGATAATTGTATATCATTTTTATGTAAAATTTAAGGAAATTATACTTATAAAAAAAATAATTTGCTGTTGATATGTGAATTTTAAACTTTTTCAACTTCTTTTTCCAAAATAATTAATGAAATTTCTAAGAAGAAATACTTTGATATAAGGTATCTGAAATCAAATCTGGGAAAAATGTCAATTTCTGATATTTATTTTCAATAGTTATAATTTAACATTGATTGATGTAAGATGTCTATTTCTAGGTGCTGAAATTGATGCCTGTGATAAGAATGGGAACACATCGTTACACATAGCAGCTAGATATGGCCATGAGTTACTAATAAATGTATTGCTGGAGCAGGGAGCTGATCCTATGAGGTTAGTCATGTAAATTTTCACTGTTTCAGTTTTTAGCTCACCTGACCCTATTTGAGCTATTGTCATGACTTTGCATCTGTTTTTAATATTTTAATCAAATTCTCAAATTCACCAATCTGATTTAAATCAGACCCCTCACATGCTCCCATTCATGTGGTGTTCGAGATCTGAAGAAATCCCATTATGAGTCACAGTGTCATTAATATTTAATGATATGCAAATCAAAGATATAGCCTTCTTTGACCAATTGCTTATAGCAAACAAATCAGTTTTATTATTAAAATTATAACTCTTTCATAGTCTCCTGAGTGCCATTTTCATTAGACAGGAAAGGTCATGACATAAGGTTACTCACATTTGACCTATAATGTGAATTCTGCAGATCTCGCACGCCGTGGCAGCAAATGAGTAATGTGATTTTACACAGATTGATAAACCACTGGCCCAATTGGTAGAAATTTTAAATTGGTATTCCTTAACATTTCAATCTGATTCAAATCATATCTCTCACTTGCTCCCCTTTGCTGATATGCCACGGCATTGGAGATATGAGGAAACCACATTATGGGTCACGTGGGAGTGACCTTATGTCATGAATATATAATCATATGATAAATATGTGCTTCGGCCAATCGGCTCGCTCGTAGCATGCAAAGCAGTTTAGTAACATTTTCATATTTTTGAAATCACCATTTTGATTGGTTGATACATAAGGTCACTCACGTGTGACCTGTAATGGAGTTTCCTCAGATCTCGCACACCTCGACGTATCAGTAAAGGGGAGTGAGAGATATGATTTTAATTATATTGTTAACCTTTTATATGATTTTTGTTGGAAATTCAACATGGCTGATAGGGCCATTTATGCAAGACATTGTCTAACTATGGGAATATGAATAAAAAGTTTATTTCTTCAAAACCTCAAACTTAATTGAACACAAACTTGCACGAATAAACAGGCTAGTCTTCAGTTTGATTACAATGATTTCTAGGATTTCCCTGAGTCAAACAAGGATTTTCAATATGATATAGATATATAGTTTTTTAACCTTTGTAAAGTTAGATACAAGTTAGATGTTTCTTAAGTATACACCTGTACTCCGGTGTCCTCCGCCACGATATAATTGAAATATTGTTGAAAGTGGCGTTCAACACCATAGACCATAAAACTGTCTTCAGAGCTACAAATTCAACAGTGAAATTTATTTGTTTTATTTATTTTAGGAGAGGTTCCAGTGGAATGTTACCTGTACATGTAGCTGCTTTGAACGGTCACACAGACTGCATGAAGAAATTATTGTCCTCCATGCCACAACTGAATATAGACATCACAGATGACTGTGGCAGATCATGTTTACATGGAGCGGCATGTAGTGGGTATGTTATTATGAACCACAATCTCAATATAATAGAGACAATAATTGTATTCTGGGTCCAGCACTATTTTTGTCATACAATAACACCCCTGTTACAAGGCCCCACTTATCAGGCCTTACAATGCACATACAGAAAAATACTACTAAATTTCCCCCCTTAAGACAGACCACCTCTTTTATAAAAACTACTTTTTCATGTGATAAAGTTTGTCAGTGACTTGCGACAGGTTGATGGTTCTCTCATAGAATTCTGATTTCCTCCACCAATAAAATTGACCACCATGATATAACTGAAATATTGTTTAAAGTGGTGTTAAACATCATAAACCTAACCCCAAAATGAATAGTTTGCCAATAATATTTTTTGTTGTTCAAATCATGCATGCACAGTTTTTTTTTAATATGTAAGATATTTTTGTGTTAATAGGAAAGTTGACTGTGTAGAGTTATTATTGAAGACTGGTGCTAATCTTTCACAGTTAGATGTTGAAGGAAGGTAAGGGGCAAAAAATATTATATACATTTATAAATAACCACCGAATCACAATGTCCATATAGAAATTATACCCCCACTCGTAGAGAGGGGGCTATATTGCAATCGCCTTGTCCGTCCGTCCATCCGTCCGTCCGTTCACACTTTCGTAACAGATATCTCAGCTTCTATTGGAAGAAATGATTTTATATATGATATATGGCTTTGACATGGTGACTTGTACCGTGTCTCCCCTTTCCAGGTTTACCGCACATCTACTTCCAGTTATCTTGAAGGTTTTTTTCAGAATGGGCCCATGGCCCCTTCAAAAAAATTTCAATGGGCCATTCTGAATTTCAATGGGCCATTGTAAATGAAATAAATTTCCAGCACAATAATGCATAGATATGTATTTTCATACTATAGCTCATGTAACATTTAAATAAATATACAATGTAATAGATTGAAATTGAATTGCTTTTCAGTTTTCTAGTGATTTCTACAGACTCTGGATTCACTCATCTTTACCTGCTTCACTACATTGTTATTCCAAGGACTGAAATGTTTAACTTTGTCCATTATCGAAACATACACTTTAGCATGCCACATATTTAAAATTTCTTCATTCAATATCTATAAGCAATCAAATATCACTTATTTTTCTATTATTTTTAATACCCTACATAATTATAATTATCAGGGCGAACAGAAATTAGGTCTTCAAGCTTCATTTCTCCAATCCAGTGACACTGATGTATAGTTAAATTTGTATTGTAGATTTCCTTATCTTGACCATATTGAGAAACCATTTACATTTTGTACCACAAGGAACAAGAACAATTTCATA
>MJUT01001866.1:123096-134065 GCA_002080005.1 Gigantidas platifrons | reverse complement strand
ACACCTTTCATGCCTTTGTTATTGAATCTGTTCTCAACTCAGTTACACACACAGTAATTCAAATAAAGGTCAAAATACTTTATAAAGTCATACATTTCAAATGAATTTTTATTCCAAGTAAATTTTAACAATAAACAACCATGAACAGGACGGTATTTGTGGACGTCTTTCTCGTTAGCATCACAATCTGATGAGACAGGGTCTGGGTTACTTGTACGTCTTGTGTGCCAGAGTCAATCATATTTTCTGTTTCTTTTCTCACGGAATCGTCAGGATCGAAATTGTTATTTCCATCTCGACCAACAAACGAAAACAAAGTCTTCTGGCCAGGTAAAACCGGCAGACGCTGCTTTTTTTTCGGAGGCATTTTTCTATAAAATTCCACTAAATACCGGCAAACAATAACACGCAGACACGTACTTTCAGAAATAGAATTTTCCGTTAAATTAAAATTTCATATTGAATTTTGGGATGATTTTATACAAATTTTTATTCATTTGATTCATATTTGTCAAAAATCAAATTTACAAACGTTTATTTGGAGTAACATTTGGAAAAAAAAGTCACATCAGTGGTTGTTATTCTTTTCCGGTATTTCGACATTTCATAGTTAGATTTACTTCAGCGTTAAGCAAAGGGAAAACCACGAGACAGTCCGATAAATATATAAATAGGCAGAACATTCTCAATGATCCGATTTCGACACGATTATGCATAATTCAGTGGGGTTCACTGCAATTCAGTGAACCGCACGACTGATGACTATCGTTCCATGGATACCGAACCTTGCAAAATTATTGTGCGCCATACAGGCGCTTACATTTTACTTTCACTGCGCCATTTTTCAGCTTAATGCGCAAATTGCGCATGGCACTGGACTTTCCCGATCACTGACTTCCTGTTTATCGTGCGACTTACAAATTAACGAGTGGGGGTATTCTTAGCACGACGTAGCGTGCAACATCTTGTTTATTTTTGCCTTTAGAGTTGTTCCTTTTATTGTTAGGAAAAGACTGTTTTGAATAGTACATTGGTGGTGTAATGATTAGTTTGCTTGCCTCGAATGTGGTAGATGCTAGGTTGGAGTGCTGGTAGGGTCATACCAAAGATTATATTGGTATCTGCTGCTTTCCGCTAATCACGTAGCATTAAGGAGTAGGAGGAATCATGATTCACTTGGAATCATGACAATATGTCTGAGTGAAAAGACATGTCTACCTCCAGACTGTTGTTTCAGTTAGCCAGCACTTTTAAATTCCAGCTTAGCATGTTGGTTGATTGATTTTAATTGATTGATTTTTGGTGTTTTAACGCCACTTTCAACAATATTTCAGCTATATCATGGCGACCAGTTTTAGTGGTGGAGGAAGCCGTAGTACCCGGAGAGAACCACCGACCATGGGTAAGCAACTGGTAAACTTTATCACTTGTGGCTGCAAGTCGAGTGCACCCTTTTTTGTAATTTACAAAGCTGGGCGCGAACCCTCGCCGTATTGGTGATAGGCTTGTATGAGTTGTTAGATGAACATGTTGGTCTGGTACGCAGCGGACATCATCATCATTATAGAAATGTAACTCGTTCTTGACATGATGTAGCTAAAATATTTCTTATTTGGCGATAAACAACAATCACCCACTCACTCACCATAACCAGATGAGGGAAGTAGTCTCAGTTAGGCCTCTGGTTTATACATTGGCTACATCTTTAAACATTTGTTTTTATTTCAGAACAACCGCATCGGTGGTGTAATGGTTAGCGTGTTAGCCTCAAGTACGGTAGATCGTGGGTTTTAGTCTCGATCGGGTCAAACCAAAGACTATAAAATTGGTATTTGTTGCTTCTCCACTGAGCACGCAGCATTAAAGGGAAAGATCAAAGACTGATTGACTCAAAATGTCTATCCGTGGCTAGTACTATAAAAAGCGTGTTGTTCTAGTGCATCATCATTTCATTGAAAATTAACTTGTTCTCGCCATGATATAGCTGAAAAATTGCTGAGTTGGCATTAAACAACAATCACTCACTCTATATTTCAGAACACCTCTACATTATGCTGCAGCACATGTCCACTTTCAGTGTGTAGGTATACTGCTGGATTCTGGTAGTAATGTTGATATAACAGATAGACGAGGCTGTACTCCGTTACATTATGCAGCAGCCTCCGACGCAGACGCAAAGTAAGTTGAAATTTGTATTGTCAATTACAACAAGCAAAGTATTGTAAAAATAAAATACAGTCAAACCTGTATATAAAGGCCACTCAAAGGAACCTGAAAATGTGACCTTTATCACCAGTTGCCCTTTATTTGCAGGTTAAAATTATATGCATTATTCCAGGGCTCACCACACATAGTAAAAACAGGTCGACTTGACTTCTCTCTCTTTTGACCTAAGGGCGAAGTGACGGAAAATCTGGGAGACTTCCGAAAATCGATCCAAATTTTAATGTTTCTTTCCCCACTACCACATGTTCCCCTATCTTTCACAAAACGAACGTGTTGCACAGTGATCTTAAAAAGGATGCAATTAACGAGTTTGGAATAAAATATTGAACATCAAACCCTGTATTGGTCGAATTTCAGGAACATGGGAGCTCCTTTTATGTGAATATTGAAGAAATAGTATGATTATTGGTGGAAAAATATACGGACTTGAAAAGACTGACAGGGTGACTAAAACTTCGCTTTTTGACAGAAATTGGACGATTTCATTGAAATCAAGATGAAGAAATCGCCCAATTCGCCTGGTTTGGTGAGCCCTGTTATTCATTAGTCTGAAAAATGAGACTGCCCGTTATAGACAGTGATTTGTTATAAAAAGATGCCCATTAAAGCAGGTTTAACTGTACTTAGTATTTCAGAGCCAAAATTTTATTGGAATTTTTTTTAAAGAACAATGGATATGTCACAGGTTCAATACCAGGTTTTATACCACTGCAATTCTTAACCGTATTGAGTTGCAGTAAGGGTGTATTATTCAGATAGTATGTCATTTTTACAAGTCAGAGAGGTAACTGTTGTTGTCTGTCTATGTTTTGGGGAGGATGCTCGTCACTTTTTGACTTTTTGTGGAATGTTTTTGTTGGGCATGTATTTGAGCATTGCAAAATTGATTAAGGGATTAAATCTGTTGAAGATTGAAGCACCTTGTTGAAATAATACAATCTGAGACATGCATGGATGTGAACAGATCAGAATATGAACATAAAAGTGCATCCATTATGAGCAGTACTTTTATTGTCGTTCATCTTTTCAATTCAATGAGAGGTCTTCAGATGAATGGTGTAATATATTCCTAGCTTTCAAATGAGCAAGAGAGCCTGGGTGGCTCAATGAGTTAGGTAGTTGATTACCTAACAACTCATACAAGCCTATCACCAATACGGCATGGGTTCGTGCCCGGCTTTGTAAATTACAAAAAAGGGTGCACTCGACTCGCAGCTGCAAGTGATAAAGTTTATCAGTTGATTGCCCATGGTCGGTGGTTATCTCCGGGTACTCTGGCTTCTTCCACCACTATGATATAGCTGAAATATTGCTGAAAGTGGCGTTAAACACCAAAAAAATCAAATCAAATCAAATGAGCAATATTAAGGACTTTTTTAGTTTTGTGGGACATACTTAGCCAATTTTCATTTAATGTTCATGTTCAAATTCAGGGGGTTAGGGTTATGGTGTTTAGTACCAGAAAAAAACACAGACCTGATGCAAGTCACTGACAAACTTGATTGTATACATTGTATAATGTTTTATCTAGAATACCACGCCATCAGCAGGATTCAAACTCACAACTTAAATGGTGATAGGCACTGATTGCACAGGTAGTTGTAAATCCAACTATCATACGATCACCACCACGACGGACCCTTGTTCTAATTCAGGTTGGTATTATTTTAATGATACTTTGAATGAAGAGTTGATATTTATCTATGTATATTTCAGAGTTATAGAGTTATTATTAAAGAATGATGCCCGTCCAGGATTACGTGACAATGATGGCTATAATACAGTTCACTATGCAGCACTCAAAGGTCACAAATTGTCATTAGAAATGGTATGTAAATATACCAAGATTATCTTACAATTATATAATTAATGTATACCGTTTTCGTGCCTTTTGATTGGACACGAGCACTGTCACGTGTTTGTTTTTGATTCGTTCATAACTCGATGAACTTTTTTGTATAACCAGTATAAACAATATGGCGGTCGTCGACAGGAAACTACGATAGTGTCCGATTGAAAGCAAGCCTGAAAATCAGTTTAATAATCAAAATAGGCTGGGAAAAGATTCATGTGGAAGAGTTATAAGTATTAAACGGTTCTTTTCAGGAGTTCGTGCATGTGTAAAACTTAACATAAAAATCCTTCGGACGTTCATTCATTTTGTGATTGCATCGGCACCGTTTACACATGCATGAACTCCTGAATAGAAGCATTTAATCCTATGATATATTCTTGGAGCCCTTGTATGGCGACTAGCAATTTTAGAAATTTTGTTGACAATGAACTCACAGAGGGAACAATGTGGTAAAGAAATATTACCTAGTTTCTCTACTGCTAGGTATAACCTTTCAATTAGTTATGTGGCATGAAACAAATACACCTTTAGCAGAGGCAAATCCAGACATTTCCATAAGAGGCATTTTTTAAAAGAAAAATCGAATTTCAATCACAATTTGATTTAAGAAAAATCAAAAGATACCGAGGCGTAATTCAAAGCGAAATTACAAATCGTGGTAAAAAGAAAAATAACAAGGACGAAATTGGAAATAATCTCTTTTTACCTATCTATAGTTTGGCTAAAAAATCAAAACATATTTGTCTGCAATGACAAATACAATAGGAAAAGAACATTACAAAAAGCATTAATTTAAGTTGTTTAATCATGAATATTAGCTTAAAAATAATCCTAACCCTGATCATGTAAATCTTTATAAATAAATTTGAAATAGGTAAAGTTATGTAATTTATTTTATTTTGCAATCATTACATTTTCTATACAATAAAGGTTTACAATTTTTGTTTAGTGTACGATTATGTAGGTAACAGTCTTGTGGTCTGCTAAGAAACAGTAACTCTATAGCATGGATGTGACAGAAGATACACACAAAAGAGATTGAGATGTTGCTAGTGTTTGCTCTTCTCAGTACATTTCATCAGTTGTTTTGGATTTTTTGACACTGGAGGATAAATACAAATATAGCCAAGGACTTGTTTTTCCACCAGTTTCTTAATCTCATACAAACAAGTTTTCATATTTTTTGATAATGTACATATATATTGTAGACATACATGTATATTTCAATATTTCCTTGATTTATTACAGTTAATAGATGCAGCAGCGACAGATTTATTGAGGAGTGGTGCTAGATATTCTCCTGCTCATCTCTCAGTAAGTTTTATAACAGTTTTACAAACAATATTCTCAGAAAAGTAGAAAAATAGATATATTCATGAAATATATACTTTCGTTGAATTTCTCCGGGTACTTTGGTTTCCTCCACCAATAAAACTGCCAATATATAACTGAAATATTGTTGAAAGTGGCATTAAACATCATAGCCATTCGGCACAAAACAGGGGAAAATCTTGGTGAACCTCGCCTTTATCTCAGTTTTTAAGCCTCATACACATACACTTTATATTTTAAGATACTGCACTAATAGTGTCTATTTATCTCGTACAGCATCTGAATTAGTATTTTATATGTCCTTCATCAGTTAACAAATTCTATCAGCTATATGCAATTTACATTTTCATATTTCGTAGTCTTGTATTTTTGACATACACATACATACATGTATTTATTTTTTCAGGCATACAATGGTCATAGCGAGGCCCTTAATGTACTCTTAGGATGTATAATGAATTTGGATATTAGAGATTACCATGGTAACCAATTATAAATATGCATAGGAACTTCTTAACTAGGGCTGTAACGATACGCCTACCTTACGATACGATACGTATCGCGATACAAGGGTCACGATACGATACGTTTTGTTACGATACATTTTAAGTAGAAACTAAGTCGTTTGGTTTTCATTTTCAGTGTTGCATACATGTGATAAAGTTGCTATGCTACAACTGGAGATTTGCAAATTTTTGGCTGGAGATTGGGTCTCATAACTGGAGATTTTTTATCGACGTATTTGATGCGCGTTTTTATTGTTTATTGATGTTTTCCTTTTGTTTGTTTCAGTATTGAACCAACTGCATCCCATTTCAATATGCATTTGTTTACATTTCTGTCTGAAGTAGTGTTTCATATGATGAATGAAGATAAAAACTGTATTTATAATTTATTCATAATCATTCATAAGGTTATAATAAAACAATAATAATGAAGACACAATAAAGTCATAGAGCACTAAAATTAAAATTGAACATATACTGGAACTTAGTCCTTAAATAATACTTTGATCGGCTTTGGTCCCAAACAAGCCATAACAACTCAATCCGAGATGAAATCATTATACGTTTGATCGAAATAAAAAGTTTTCCTCGGCATCAAACGTTGTCCGATTAGTGTTTGCACAACGGTCTATAACTATTTTTAATTGCCGCTATCACACTTCTAATCATCTAAGCGTGTGCCACAAACACACTTCCTTATCCCCAATTAACTGTCAATCAGTGGATAATTGTTGTATAATCATCAACACCTTAATTAATCACCATGACCCAATCTACCTGTAAAGGTGTCAAACAATCTGGCTTTACAGATTAGCAACCGGATATCATTAAATATGACATTCACCTTTACCATTCGTACCTCTCGGCGTTTTTCTTCAGCGCGGGAGTTACAATTGGGGAATTTCCAGAAATATTGATCGCAAAATGTAGGTTAAAATTTTTTTGTACTTGATTTTTTTCACGGGCGGAAGATTTTGAAAGTTGACGGGAGGGACGGAAGGGACCCTCAAAATCGGGAGAATAAGGCTCCCGCCGGAAGGTTCACATGTATGGTGTTGTATCTTATTCCATGTGTGGTCAGATTTTTTGTATAGATGATGTTTGTTATTAATCTCTGTGCGTTATTTATATGTTCCTTACACAAACTATAATTAGGTCTGTTCCAAATAAAATACATGGTCTTTCAAAGCATTGAATTTGGTACACTTACTGTAAACCCCCCCCAGATACTTTTGCTTGGAACAACCCTATGTGAAATGTAGAAATATAAACCTGTTTACATTGTTTTGCAATATTTAATGAACTCTCAGAACTCAAGTTTAACAATTAACATTTCTAATACAAGTAAGTTTAAATCAGGTCACGTAATGTTAAACTTTGGTAGAAACACTTGCAAAGCATATTTTACAAACGGATTTCGATTTGTCAACCTTTCCATCGACTTCCGGGAAGCCGAAATACTTCCAGACTGCTAACCTAAAGGAAGCAGGTGGATCTATTAATTTGGGTTTGTCCTGTAGCTCTACTACCACTTCAAGTTCTTCAGCGTTTTCCGACGTAGCCATGTTAACTTTGTTCGATAAACAATCTTAATTTGGCCAAAAAAGTCATTCTAACCACCGGAACATTCCGGACCGAAACCGAACTGAAATACGAATCAAATGAATCGAAAATCGAACTAGACGAAAATATCGCGGTTCATCGAAAGTTCGGTGAATCATTTCACCTCTATTCTTAACACTGTTTTATTTTTTTTGGTAATATTCTTAAGATTCTTATAGTCAGATTTAATATATATTTTAAGCAACTGTTTGAAATTATATTTTTGAATAATTATTTGCCTTCATAATTTCACTGTAGTTTGTTTCAAATATTATTGCAGACATGATTGGGGTAATTTATTTTGATTGATGTTTGTTACAGGTAGAACAATGTTAGATTTAGCTTGTTATAAAGGGCACCATGAGTGTGTGGAATCACTACTCTTACAAGGGGCCACAATTCTAGTCCAAGATGGTCAGACAAGGAGAACCCCTTTGCATGCAGCAGGTATATGATATTTTATTGTACAGTCTAAAACAAAACAATATTATACCCCCACTCGTAGAGTGGGGGCTATATTGCAATCACCTTGTCCGTCCGTCCGTTCACACTTTCGTATAACAGATATCTCAGCTTCTACTGGAAAAAATGATTTTATATTTGATATATGGCTTTGGCATGGCGACTTGTACTGTGTCTCCCCTTTCCAGGTTTACCGCACATCTACTTCCTGTTTACAGTGCGACTTAGAATTTTTCATGTTTGCAGTAATGAAAACTTTCGTAACAGTTATCTCAGCTTCTATTGGAAGAAATGATTTTATATTTGATATATGGCTTTGGCATTGTACCGTGTCTCCCCTTTCCAGGTTTATTGCACATCTACTTCCTGTTTACCGTGCGACTTACAAATGAACGAGTGGGAGTATTCTTAGCACGATGTAGCGTGCAACATCTTGTTGTCATTGATATTCCTTGAATACCGGTCGTCATGGTTACAGTATTCACCCTCTTTAATTGTCATGGTTACATTAGTCTATCTCTTTATAAGACAGACATGATTTTTGTTCGCTTTAAAGTGGAATTCCGCTTTTTTTTTCTCCGGATTTTACCATTTTACCGTTACGATTCCTTTTTTATAGTATATTCAATACTTCCGATTTTGCCGATTTCCGCTTTTTTGTTGTCCTCATAAAATCAGGTCTGATAAGACCACTCTCACCAAAGATTACCCCTCTTTTTCATGTCAGATTTCAGATCCACAGTTATGGTTAAATACTATTAGATTGTCTCCTCAAGAGATGCCCTTTTTCTATGGCCTTGGGAGACAACTCTATGGTAAAGTTATGAAATTCATTACAAGGTTAATATAGAAAGTAATGGACAAATTATTCCACCTAAATTCAAATTTTATGAAAAGTTGTTGTGATGGTCAGCAATTCCAACATTATCAAGGATGCGAACAGCCATCTCACACCTAAAATCATAAAACAGAAAAAAAAAAGAAACCACTACATATAGCCTTGAAAATCTTATCCTGGCTTGGGACAAACACAAGCACATGTTTGGGTGTTTCTCTGTGTAAGTTTTATATACAGACATGTACACAATGAAATCCAAGCCCATTAAAATTCTTTCAAGTACTGAAACATTGTATGTACAGAATCAAGTATGTACAAATGTGTTAAAATGTTATAAGTTATCAATAAATTGGGGATTTTCACTTTGATGTGTGCCACTGATAAAGTCTGGATCACTGATCACTTGATCCACAAAAATATTAGGTCAGTTCATAACTCGCATGCACAAGTTTATCGGTCAATCTGACGTAAAACACATTATGAAGTCAATCGGACTCGCTTAGATATTAGGGATAATGTCTGTCGCGACCTTCAAAATTGTCGTAATTCTATATATAACAATAATTCTTGTAGAATTAAGGTATATCGTTTTCGTGCCTTTTGATTGGACAAGAGCACTGTCGCATGTTTGTTTTTGATTCGGTCATAACTGGATGAACTCTTACGTTTTTTATCCGTTCATAACTCGATGAACTTTTTTGTATAACCAGTATAAACAATATGGCGGCCGCCGATTGAAAACAAGCCTGAAAATCAGTTTAATAATCTAAGTAGGGAAAATATTCACGTGGAAGAATTATAAGTATTAAACGCTTCTTTTCAGAAGTTCATGCATGTGTAAATGGTGCCGATGCACTCACAAATTTTACATAAATGTCCTTCTGACGTTTATTCATTTTGTGATTGCATCGGCACCATTTACACATGCATGAACTCCTGAAAAGAAGCGTTTAATCCTATAGTAAAAAAAAGAATGCGGGATAGGTAAAATTTCTGTCTTGTAGACAATATTTCAAGGTACTGTATCTGATATTTACAGCATTAAATGGTCATACAGAATGTTTACGGTTGCTACTGGAGACGGCTGAAGACAATAATATTGTAGATTGTACAGACTCATTTGACAGGTAAAGTTATTTCACATAGTTTATTAAATGTTATTATTGAATTTTGTCTAAATTCTGACAGTTATGTTAATATACTAGATAAACTAGGCTGTTACATTGCAGACCGTCTAATAAGGGGTGGTACCAGCTACTTTTACCCATTAAAAATGGTAATTGATGACCTAATTCCAAAGAATATTGTATAAGATATTCATGAGAAATGTTCACATTTTGATGAAAATTACTGCCTGTAAATAGTGAAGTACTGGTACACTTGAAAAATATTGGAAGTCCTGAACATGCAGTCTCCTCTGACAAGCTAAAGAAGTTGAAATGTGTATTGTGGACGAAAGCTTGATTACAGCAGTTTTATATTCACAGCTTCTGAAAACCCATTTTTGTCTGTAGAATCTATATGATCCAGTTGTATATTAATGTAAAACACAGTCATGGTGATGATTGTATCAATGTTAATGGCAGTGAAGTATGGAAGTCTGTCAGTTACTTGTGGCAGATCTGTTGTGTGTGGTTTTGTCCTGGTTCCTCCCATCATTGAAACTGACTACCATGATATAACTGATATATTGTTGATCTTGATGTTAAGACATGTATAACCCTTAACTATTTAGTTGTATTAATACCGCCATCTTATTATGATTCCAGAACGCCATTAATGCATGCGGTGTCAAACGGCCATGTAGATACAGTTCTCTACCTCATAGCGAATGGTGCCATAGTTAACAATCACGATATTCAGGGTCGGACAGCGCTTCATCGAGGGGTAAGTTTTAGTTGATAGTGAAAGGTGCCATAGTTAACAATCACGATATTCAGGGTCGGACAGTGCTTCATCGAGGGGTAAGTTTTAGTTGAAATTTAAAGTGTTTTTGGACACATTTACCTGTAGTTTTAAAATTTTTTCAATGAAGTTGTAAAATTAAAATGTTGGTTAAATAACTTTTAGTAATCTACAAATAATAAGTATTATTATACCTCAGTTGTAATTTTCTATATAAAAATCAGCTCGATAGTTTTACTATTT
>MJUT01001866.1:106588-120527 GCA_002080005.1 Gigantidas platifrons | reverse complement strand
TAGTCCTCTCTCACTGTGATAATAGTGTGTGAGGAGGCATGTCTCTCTACTTTTTTTGTCCAAAAAATTTGTTACATTTTTCATTTTGTTGGAATATGGTGTCCGATATTAGTTGCTACAGTCGACTCCACCTATTCGAATATCGTATAATAGAATATTGTCGATAATTGGATATTCTTTCAAAACACCAAACCATTTCTTAAGTTTTAAAGGAAAAAACCTGTGTTTATTTGAATATCGGATAAGCGTATACATCGGGTATTTGGATGGAAAAATTCAGGTAAAAAGTTGTCAAACTTCGTAATAATCGAATATTCTTCTACATTTTTGACAGGAAGTGCAGCTTTGGAAGTTTACATGTCCAAATTGGAAGAGCTCACTTACTCCATTATTGTATTTTTTATTCACGTTTTGTTGGATAAGCATGTTGTTTGTTGACATCGTGGTTTTAGTCATATTTTGATTTCAGAGTGAAATTTAAATGTATAACAAACTTGCTTGCTGTATTGTCATTATTCCTACAATGTAGTGTCAATTTATGTGTTTTCATCCGTATTTTTAATATCGCACGCCTTGTTATTTACATACGCCATTTTTTGTATTTATTTACATGGTCAGGTTACATAATATAGTCTCTGATCCATTCATACACTTTGCTAATAAGTCATATTTTCTTTACAATAGTTTATTTTTGTTAATAAAATAGACAAATTATAAAAATGAAACGATTAAAATTGATGGCTAAAAAATTTGTTATTATTAAATACCCGAATGTTTGGATAAGAGAATAGCATTAGGGTCATCGAGGTTATAAATAATATTTTCTTTTGAAAATTTTATTTTTGTCAATGAAATGATGAATTGCAAGAATAAAACGATTATATAATGGGTTGTGGAATTTTTTTTTAAAAGTTTCAACACGTGGTGTTTGCATTATCATGTAGTTCAACAGAAATATTGGTTCATTGTTTACATTTGTCAGTTATGAATCAGGATATCGACTGATTACATAATATAGTCTCTAATCCGTTCATATATATTTGGTTAATGAATAAATATTTTCTATTTACCGTTAATAGTTCATTTTTGGCAAGGAAATTGAAGAGTGAACAAATTAAAATAGATTGATGAAAATTTCCTAAAATTGAGTCATTTCGTATTCTGGTCATCGTGGGGGGTCGTGTAGCCTCGTGTAGATCAAAACAAAATGACAGCTGAAATATTTCATAATTAATACACTATTTCAATGCTGGAAATAGTTTGTTTTTTTGGTATAATTCTTAACATTATCATAGATTCAAGCATTACAGCCAATAAACACAACTTTTCAGTGGAACATTTGTTTAAAAATAAACTATCATCACATGATTTCTGACTTGCTGATAATATTACAAATTAAGGATGTAGAGCTGAAAGATGAAAATAAAAAAACAACTTGGACCTTTTTAGTTCTTTATTTCATAAATAAAAATCAGTATATCAATGATACCAATGCAAAACTTTTATTTACTCTAAGGCAAACAATGTAATGTCTTGAGAATCATGTTGTGTGATCAACCTGCATTATCTCCCCTTGCTGGAATTTCGATTATCGTATTACGGAATACTCCGCATAAATGGATATTATGCTATGACATTTGCTCTATGCAAATAAGCGGATTTGACTGTACTACAAAGTACAGATCAAGAAATGTTTGCATGCATTTTGTTTGAACGTACAGTTAGACCTCTTGGTGAAGTCAAAAGAGCAGATAATTTAACTTCAAATTATTTGAGTTATCTGGGATATATTAAACTGGAAATAAACGTTAGAGAATACCGAAGTGCAATCAATAATTAACAATCCAGAGAAACTGGCAACATAGGGTACACAAGACGAAGACAAATAAAAAAACAGACCTCTTACAAACAAATGCAGGTAAAGACAACCGAACATCGTTTTATGCGGAAATCGTAATGGACATCATAACACGGAACTCAGAATGTAAAGACACACAATAGAACAACACACAAAACTAAAAAGATGAGCAACACAGACCCCATCAAAAAACCAGGGGTGAACTCAGGTGTTCGCTACAATGACTGCACAACTTATCTATGTTCAATTTTCATTTTTTCTTATATACGTGTAAATAAAACTGGATTCCCGTGAATACTTTCCAGATGTGTCTTTATTCGATGGATAACTGTGATGACTTGCATTTATAATGAATGGATTGAAAATTATATGATCTGTTTCATTATTTAAAAACTTTTTATTATGTCATTAAGCTTTATTAGATTGAGAGGGGAAATACATTTTTTCTTATTGTAACATTATATCTTGCATTTAATTTCAGGCAAGTCCATTGCCTTCTATAGAAGACAGACGAGGTTACTGTCCTTTACATTTAGCTTGTTATAATGGTAAGTCTATTGAATACAGATAAGGTGATTGTGATTGACCAGGCAGAGTTACTGCCTTTTATCTTCTATAGAAGACAGATGAGGTTACTGTCCTTTAACATCTATAGAAGACAGACGAGGTTACTGTCCTTTAACATCTATAGAAGACAGATGAGGTTACTGTCCTTTAACATCTATAGAAGACAGATGAGGTTACTGTCCTTTAACATCTATAGAACACAGATGAGATTATTGTCCTTTAACATCTATAGAAGACAGACAAGGTGTCTGTTTTTTACCTTCTTTGGAAACAAAGTTACTGTCCTTCACCTTCATTATAAGACAGACTCTCCAATACTGCTCTGAAGGATCTGTTATAACTTGTCTGTAATGTGTATGTAACTCACCAGGCACCAGTCACTCATTTATGTCCCGTCCAATTCCAAACAGCAGGTTTTACATTTCACAAAGTTTTCAAGATAGATACTGGTATGTACAAAAATAATTTGTGGGTTTTTTTCCCCGTAATCTTTCGATACAATTTTCACAGCATTCTCAGTTGGGTTTTTAAATCAGGGTTTCCGTTTGGCGTCGGTCTTTGGCCATTGGCCGATAATTTGCGTATATGACAGGAAATAATTTGACATTCCTGTCAAAATGACCGTTTGTTCCAAAATAAGTGGCCAAAAAGACCGATACATGCTATGTATGCATCGGACACGTGATCGAGTATTTTTGTTTACAAGCTGTCTCAATCGGCAAACCTTGGCCGAATCCGCTCCTCATTGTTAAGAAACGAGAATTGCAAGCTGTCTATTTGTAACAATTAATTTGATTGGTCGATTTCAGATTCCCCTCCCCAATACCCAATCCGAAAATCCTTTAGGCCAAAGAAAAATGATTGTCGGTTTCCCCTAACCCGACCGGGTCAAATTTTTCCTGCTGGGTCGTTATATTTTATTAAAATAAAATAAAATAAAATAAACACAGGCCGTGTGTCTTCTAACTCAGTGATATGGAGATTTTTGTTATCGTAAACAATTGCTGTCATTTTCAAAATTTGCGGAGATGAAGTGCAGTCATGCTTTTTCGATGTTTTTTCCACCTGTCAAGGTCATTGATCTAGATTGCCAAAGCGCTTACGATATCGGTAAAAGGACCATGATCTAAAACGTGTATGTGACGTACAGTGTGTATAATTGGCCACCGGCAGTGTGCCCAGTGGAACCATTCTGGCTGTTCATTTATCTTCAATTAAAAAATATAGAAATGGTTTGCATCAATATGACAGATAAACAAAACAAATCCATCAACAATTGGTGGCCTTATGTTCCACCGGATAAAGATGATCTTATGGCAAATTTATGTGATCATATCAATAAGTTGACTGTTGTTAATGTTTATTGTTAATAAACCATGCCAGTTGAAACATAAAGTTTCATATATGTATAGGGTTATTCCAGAAATAATTGTATTGGGGGTTAAAAGGCATATTATTTAAAATTGTATGGGTGGTCAGTTTAAGAAATCTGGTCTATCACAATCGATGAAATAACCTATTCAAAATATTTTTTGGAAAGAGATAGTGACCTCTGAAAACCTGTCTGTATGTGAATTCCAAATATCATAATAAGTATGCATGTTTGAAACAAATGAATATTAAATTAAGATCCAGCTGCATCTTAATGAATCAAGCCACACCTTAATATATCATTAAATGACCTATAAGTTTTAGGCAAATTAGGACACAATTGACCTGTGGAATAAGTGCCTTTCAGGACAAAAGGCCTGAGAAATTTATATGAGTTAGGACATTTGACCTTAGTATGTTAAAATCCAGCTGAAACCCTGTAAATTGAAATAAACATTAGAGAATACCGACGGGGCAATACAAAAAATGGACAAGCCAGAGAAACTGGCAACACAGGGGTTCACAAGACAAAGACAACCAAACCAAACACACCACTTTGCTCAAACAAACACAAGTAATGAAAGTAAGACGTGAGCCCTCTAACGAACAATTGGAAGTCAAAACAAACCGAATGTTTTTATGCGGAAATCGCAACAGATATCACAACACCGAAGTAAGAACGTAAATACATGTAATAGGACAACACAAAGAATTTAAAAGATGAGCTACACGGATCCCAAAAAAAAACGGGGTTGAAGTTAGGTGCTCGCAAAAGGTAGGCAGTTCCTGCTTCTTATAAGACACCTTTCATGTTACTCATATATACAGTTAAGTCCAGTAAAAGTCTAGGCAGTGATAGGGCAAAGAAAACTTCTACATAAAAAACGTTAATCATACTTCTTTTTAACAACTGACAAAATATACCAACGTTTACACCTTGCACAAAATAACCTGCTATAGTAATATAATAAATATACAGTACAATCTCATATTACCACAGCCTTTTGAACCAGTCTTTATTTTGTGATAAACGAGGGTAGCAAAATATTGAAGGAGAAATTTACATATTAACTACATGATTTTTGGAAATTCAGACTTTGAAATTTGATGGTGGTAAGTGAGGGTGATGTATTTAAGTATTCAGATGATGTAATTGTATTTTCGTTTTGTTATTTCAGGCCATGATGGCTGTGTTGAAGTTCTATTAGAGTATGAACAACATAAAATATTTTCAGGGAACTTATTTTCTCCTTTACATTGTGCTGTGTAAGTAAACATTTTTTAAATTAATTGCTGTCGGTGGTGTGGAGTGGCATAGGACTATAGTAATCAAGTAACAGTAAAGCTACATATTTAGTCCTGATACTTAACCACATTAGTAGTGTAATGGTTAGCATGCCCACCTCAATGTGGTTTATCGTGGGTTCAAGCCCAGATCTGGTCAAACCAAAAACTATAAGATTGATATTTGATGCTTCTTCACTAAGCACGCAGCATTAAGGAGAAAGAGCAAAGACTGGTTGGCTTGGAATCAGGATAATGTGTCAAAGTCGGGCGACATGTTTATCTGCGGACTGTTGTTTCAGTGAGCTAGCACTATAAAAATCAAAACTAAGCTTGTTGGTCTAGTATAATCTCATTGAAAATTAAAATGTTCTTGACCCGATATAGCTGAAAAATTGCTGAGTTGGCATTAAACAACAATCAGTCCCTTATACCTCAGATTGGGGGGTGGAGAGGGAAATTAGACTCAGAATGAAAAAATCTCCACATCTTGATGTTTACGTACATACAAACTACTATATTAACCACACCTGAAGTAAAGGATCACACACTTCAAGAGAGAGAGAGTAAGTAATAAGATACTATAAGTGTTATGGGTTAGGAGTTATGAATATTCACTGCCATATACAACAGTATTTGGGTTATATATTTACAATTATATTGATGACAGTAATCGGAGAAAGCATCCTACTTGTCACAAGTATCACTTGATCACCTAAAGTTACATCAAGTACACAACACCATGGGTGAAGAGAATTAAAAACTTAACTGGTGATAAGTAAAGTGCTGGTTACATATGTAGATTTTGAAGCCTTGATCGGGTCAAACCAAAGACTATGAAATTGGTACTTGTTACTTCTACGATAAGCATACAGCATTAAGGAGAAAGAGTAAAGACTGGTTGGCTCAGAATCAGGATAATGTGTGGGTGACATGTCTATCCACGTAATGTTGTTTCAGTGAGCTAGCACTATAAATCTCCAAGTAAGTGTGTCTATCTAGTATAAAGCAGATCTCATCATCATCTCATTGAAAATTAACTTGTTCTCACCATGATATAGCTGAAAAACTACTTTGTTGGCGTAAACATTCACTTGTAGGTAGATTTTGAGGACATTTGAAAAGAAATCTACTTTTAAGTCTTCAATTGCCTCTTTTTTAATATTTCTTTGGAATATATATTCAATGATAAAACAGCAATATTTTATGAACACTTGCATTTTTCAGGATAAATGGAAATGACTCATGTACAGAAATTTTAATAGAAACTATAGGTGATATTATTGTAAATTGTTCAGATACTAAAGGGAGGTAAGTCAGCTAATTTAGACACAAACTTCTCTCACTGTTAACCTCCTATCCTGATACTATAGGATCATTATGATTGTCAGTCTTTATTTTATGGTATCAGTTCTTACGATGCGCACCTGTCTTCTGGCCCAAGACCAGTAAAACTTTGTTCCGACCAGTAAATTTTTCAGTTTTTTATAAAAACTATATAAAATATAGTAAAGTATTTGATTCGGACCAGTGAATTCAAATTTTCATTTCGAGGACTGTGGAAAATGCATTGTAAAATAAAAAAAAATTATGATTTCAAATTTGTATGGATTTGAAATAGACCATTTTGATTGACTGAAATAAAGCACGAGAAACAGAATTGGATGAAATAAAAAAAAAAAAAGGTTTTTTCTCCTTACGTTAAAAAAATATTCTGTAATGCATTTTATTTTTCAAAATGTATAGCAATGAAGAATTGAAAAAATATCACATACACTTTATATCTATCTCAATTTGGTTTTCGTTATATATTTTTTTGGCATAAATACGTAAATATCTGTGCTTCTTCGTGGGGTAAGCAAATAATTTTATAGCAAATGCAAGCATTTAAATTATTTTTGTAATAAACTATAGTCAAGTTTTTATGATTGGTCAATGTTTCAGGAGTCCCTTACATGCGGCAGCTTTTAGTGACCAGTGTGAATCTATGCAGTTACTTATCTCCCATGGAGCCTCAGTTAATTACTGTGATAAAACAGGAAAATCTTCAATCATGTTAGCGTCGGCGAACGGACATGCGGCAGCAGTAGAGTTATTATTAGAGAATGGAGCTGATCTGTCTTTCGCTGACTGCGACAAAAACACAGCATTACATTTTGCATGTTCTCATGTAAGTACTGTGTTCTCATGTAAGTACTATGTTCTCATGTAAGTACTGTGTTCTCATGTAAGTACTGTGTTCTCATGTAAGTACTATGTTCTCATGTAAGAACTATAGACTGTACATGTGTATAAGTTTTAGAAAATAACAGCTAAAAATTGGAAAATAAAGGAGTATTTCTTTTTTTTATTTCCATAAAATAACACAACTGTGATATCACACAAATAGGGGTGTTTGATTGAACATTTACCAAATGGGAGACAATTTTGTGTGACCCTGTCTCACATGGAAAAGCACAATTTACATTTGAATTTATGTATGTTTTTTTATATTTAATAGGAACATGAAAATGTGGCTTTACTACTGCTAGACAAGTTAGATGACCTGTCTGTTATTAATTTACCAAATGCTGAACAAAAAATGTAAGTGGTCTATTTAAGAAATAAATCATGGAAGCCAGAATGTGTTTTGAGTTTTAACATGGGTTGGCGGATGTTAATATTTTATACCAAGCGAGGGATAAAATTTAATAATATCCGTCAACCCATGTTAAAACTTAAAGCACATTCTGGCTTTTGATTCTGATATGTTTAAGAGTACAATTACGGTAGTATACTTTGATTGGAAGATGGTAATTTATAAATTTACGTTTGTGGACAATGTTGCACACAAATTTATGCTGCCAAATTCGAGCAGACAATAATTCATCAACATGTACATTTATGATAGGAAAGTTAGTCATATGCACCGGCGCATGTGCTAATGAGATTATACCCAATCATAAATCGCTCGTTTGCTTACAAAGCGAAAGAAAGACGTCATGTTAGAATTTTATATTTATTTAAGCTCCATTGAATTTGTCCAAAAAAGGGGGGTCTTTTTTGTGGACATTACTTCGTAATATAAATGTAAATAGATAAGGTTTCAATGCCAAATTCAATATTCAATTTATTTATTCAGTAATAACAAATATTTGGTATGCTTTCTCTTAACAGTGATAGATACTCAGGGTTAAGGTTCAATTTAAGACTAATTTCTCGCGAAGAGGGTTCCATGATTTTGATAATAACCAATCCTTGTATAAAAAAAGAAGAAATATATTGCCGTCAGAACAGTTCCAAAAACAAATCGGAACAAATTGATACCCCTAACACATAGACGTCTCTGCTTACCATTCCTTGCTTGGCAAAGACACTTTACAAAACAGTTGGTTGCATGGTCGAACTAGTTAAATGACCACAAGCCTCCTGTCCTCTCTGAGTGAAATGATACGGTCATGCTTGTGTTCCACATGTGTGTAAAATGCCAATCCTCACCTATAACTGGGCAAGTAGCGTTGTAAAGAACACCAATGCCTGATCTTGATCTTTATACATAATATATTTTATTCTTTGTGAATTGAACATCCAGTATTATTTTTAGATGATTATAAATTTTTATACCTACCATAGCATTCAAAAATGTTTTCCTTGTGTAGATAGTAGAAAAGTATATTTAAATGAAATAGTTTTTATTATTCAGGGAGGATTTTTTTTTTCAGTTATTTAATTGATTTCCGCTATTTTTATGTGAAAAAGAAATTCCAAAAATTGCAGGACACAGTAAGAATGAGTCACAAAAATGACCTTTTTGAAAGGGTTTGTAGATGGTTTCAGCTATTTTCTTTAATTTTCAGTTGTTTTATTTTTTATCCAGAATCATTCCTGAATATTAAAAATGAACATAGTCTGTTACTTATAATTTGTATCTTGTACATTAATATTTAGTAATGATTTTTTTGAATTTTTATTATTTAGCCCTCTCCATTTAGCCTGTAAATATGGACTAGTCTCAGTTGTTCAAGATCTGATAGCTAAAGGAGGAAATGTCTTTGCTATAGATGAAAATGGTAAGATGCATTCTGTTAGATAATAAATGTTAGAGAAAACTGATGGGGCAATTAAAAATAGATAATCCACATACACTGACAACATGGGATATACAAGACATAGTATGAAGACAAACAAAAACAAGAGACACAACACAGAAAAAAAAAAAATTGGCAACACGGACCCCAACAAAAATCGGGGGCAAACCCAAACACTTGCTATTGGTAAGTAATTCCTGCTTCTTATATTTTTATATTATAGTGAATGTGAAAAGACCTTAAAATTTCCCCTTAGCATTAAACAACAATCACTCGCTCACTCACTTTTAGATAGCTTATTATGCCCTCACCAACATAGTTGCGAATGGATATAGTAACGCTACTGTCCGTCCTTCCGTAACATCCTTGTGAACACTCTGGAATCAACATCCTTCAATGGATTTTGACCAAACTTGGTACATACTTAGTCCTTAAGAGAATCTGGAACCCTATTGATTTTCAAGGTCAGAGGTCAAGGTCACAAGGTCAAATTTTTAGGCGAGGGGATATGCCATGCTTTGAGTTGCCCTTGTTGACTTTGTTTCAGCTATGATTTTTGTGGTCTGATTAGCATAACAGTTTTAACAATGAAGAGTTGAGAAATGTGCTATAAGATATTATGTTAAGATATTGTATTTTCATTTCTTACTAAGGTATTTAAAAGGGAAATTTAATCTGGATAAATTTGGCAGAAGTCTTGTTTAACCAAGATGTCAAATTAAAATTAGAGAAAATTGATTAATTGATTGATTGGTGTTTAATGCCAACTCTAGGAGTGTTTCAGCTATATCTTGGCGAGAACACATTTTATATTAACTCAGACATAGAAAAAATTTAAATACAATGTTTAAATTATTTAGTATTTAGGGATGTATCCTGTCATTTAAATTAAAGATTTGGTTAAATCAGTATATATTGCTTCCCTGCCAAGGACACATCATTAAGGTTAAAGAGAAGGAGGCTCAGTTGGAGAAAATAATGTGTCATGATGGGGTTTGGGTTAGGGTTTACGGTGTTTAACGCCACTTTCAACAATATTTCAGTTATATCGTGGTGGTCAGTTTTATTGGTGGAGGAAACCGGAGAAATCCATCGACCTGTCGCAAGTCACTGACAAACTTGATCACATCATGTGTTGATAGGCATTGATTGCACAGGTAGTTGTAAATCCAACTACCAAAAGATCACGACGACACCCATGATCGGAGCGACATGTACATTATTGTATAGCTATCTCAGTGTGCTAACACTATGAAAATTCAGTTAGGTTGTCTTTTCTAGAAGAAGCAAGACAATTTTCTATCACTATGATACATGTACTGTCTTGGCACCGGTGTTCGTGCATCCGGTGAGTTCGCGCATACGTATTGTGCATGTAAAAATTGCAAAATCATTGGAAAAGTTAAGATGGAGACTACTGGTGTGTGAGGATTCATTCTAATTATATTAAAAGATGATCAAATGTTTTCAAATTTGAGCTTATTTTGAACGAATAGGTATAAACTTCAATTTCGAAAACGTTCAAAATAAAATCTTTCCTTTATTCATTTTAAGAACCATCCAAAGTATGCATGCACGACATCACCGGACGTTGCAACATTTGTCAAAAATCGAGGGTTGGTTTGTTTACACTTCATTTTCACTGAAATGTTAAAAATTGTAGCAAAATCCAGATAAAGACCATAAAGATAATACTTCAATGTATTTGAGGATGATTTAAATTAATTCAATGAAATTTTGGTAAGCTGTTAAATTAACCGCTGAACCCTTAGGTGCGCGAACACACCGGACGGCTCTGTAGATGTAAATCATATCATATGGTGTTGAACATTGTTCATCTTCTCTCTAAAGATCTAACACAAATTTGCATCTAGATTCAATTACTTATTAAATTCAAAATATGTTCTTTGTCAACTTGCACTGTAATATTTATTCTATTTGTTAATATGTATGTGATATATTATCTTCTGTAATATGAAATGTTTGCATGATATTAAGGAAGTCTATTAGCATGTAGAACGGCACGTCATGGACTATTTTTATTATAATAGGCAGTTTGTATCTTTATTATATCAAGCGTTTTTATTTCTGCATTGATGCTATTAAGTTAAGTAGAAAGTGCTTTGATTGATTGATTGATTGGTGTTTAATGCCAACTTTAGCAGTATTTCAGCTAGAAAAAACTTTGAAAAATACTTGAATCACAACGACCATTCAGCATGGAACATACATCATGATACTGTCTTTAATTTAATCTTTGTGCCAGCATTTAGCCTAAAATAGACCTGGTAATTGCTGAGTGGTTGATTAGAAAAACTCTGTTGTGATAATATAGAATGAAAAGCATGAAGCTTAACTGATTAAGAGGCTAATAAGGCAACTAAATGATAACACACAGCTTTTAGCAAAAGGCACAACTATATGATAATTTTTTATTTCCAGGCCATTCTCCGGCCTTGGCATGTGCCCCGACCAACAGGATAGCTGATTGTCTAGCTATAGTATTGGCACACATGCCTTTCTCTCAACCACCAAATAATACCTTCCAAAGAAGAAACCGATCTGAAAGCTCGCCGTCTGCACCCTTTGGTGAGAATCTGATCTATTATGAGGCCATTTAGGGGATGCTCTCTCATTTTTACAATTTCATTTCTCTGTCTTTTACAAGTGGTTGTCTTTGGAATGATAGAGTCAAAATTTATGGAAAGGGACATTTTGCAACAACAACAAACAAAAAAATGAAATCTTCTCAAATTTTCTGAAATTTTTTCCTTTCATAACCCCTAAATGTGCCTCATATATTATTCTGAAAAGTGACTTTAAACAACAGTTTAGTGTACATAAAGCTGTTTTAATAACATGCATATTCAGAGCCTATTTATTTTTCTCTATGTAACATCTAATGAAGTATTGAAGAGGCATGATTTATTTAATAAGCATGAAGTTTTCAATAAATTTTCTATCTCTTTTCATTTACAATGCATACTACATTTTAAGTTCATGTTCAATGAGAGCTACAGCATGTCCTCTTTATCTTTTGTTTTAATCTAGAAATATTGTAATTTGGCTTATTTTCCAAACAATTTCAAAGTTGTAAAATTTAAGAATTAATTTGTATTTTGAATGAAAAAAAAATCATAACATTTAATTTTTTCAAAGTTGATTCACAATTTTCAGTATGATTTATAAATTTGTATTTTAGGTGCCACTCGTACATTAGATAACCCAGGGCTTGGTAGCCCAGCTGGTGTTGGAAGTCCCGCCGGAAGTGTTCAGGATGTGAAGGAACATTCAGGGTCGTATCAAAGTTCTGACTCAGAATTCTATTGATTTTATGTCAAAATATAGAGCCTTTATAAACAGAGAGTTGGTAGTAATCGTGTGTTAAATGGATAAAAGATAGATTTGATCGTGCAAACCACACTCAAGATTCCGGAAAACTGTAATCTCAAGACAGACATAGCCATGGATATTGCCAAGACTTTATGCATAATTACTGACACATGTTACAGGAGCATTCAACATTGAACAAGAGAGCCCATGATCATAAATAGTTTGACTCAAATGCCAAATTAGATTTATTGTTAACATCTCAGCCATTTTTTTTTTTTACCAAATATTCAAATCTTTTGTAAATTAATATGAGCATTTTCTGAATAATTCAAAAGATTGCCAATTCTTAAATCAATTCCGATATGATATAACTTTTAATTACTTTTTTTTAAATTTTATATACAATGTATATTAAAAGAATATTACTAGTTTTTTTTATTGGTTGATCAAAACTGTGGTTAATGGGAGGTAACTCTGTATTTATTAATGTGATATTTATATTTGATGTTCGATTCTGAATCAAAGGAAATATTATTTATATAAATATTTATTATAATTTTTTTTTTAACCTAGGCTTCCATTGATATTTTTTTGGCTTATCTTCCCTTGATAAAGGGAGATAATGTATTTCTGTACTTCACTCAACTCTCTCTTAGGTGTAATACCATTAAATCCAGGGGCCCGGGTGGCTCAGTGAGTTAGGTCGTTGGATCTAACAACTCATACAGCCTATTACCAATACACTGTGGGTTCGCGCCTAGCTTTGTAAATTACAAAAAAGGGTGCACTCGACTCGCAGCCGCAAGTGATAAAGTTTACCAGTTGCTTGCACAGGATCGGTGGTTCTCTCCGGGTACTCTGGGTTCTTCCACCACTAAAACTGGTCGCCATGATATAGCTGAAATATTGCTGAAAGTGGCGTTAAACACCAAAATTCAAATTCAAATTCCACTAAACCTGGGAACCAGTCGAAAAAGATGTACGATAAAGTAGTACGTGAATGCAAAATGAATTCCTACATTGTTTAATAGAAAATGAACCCTATTAGATACTGAATGTCAGAAGACACCTACAGATATTAGGATAATTTTAGGCCCATATTTGATGACCTTGTGGTTTTAAATAAAAAATTGATTGCATTGGAAAGAAACCACCTGAATTTGTGTTAAATTGAAAGTGAAAGTAGTATTTTTGAGGGTAGGCAACTTCACTTGTATTAAACTTCAGGTGAAACCTGTATGAAAGCTCAAAAAGATTTTATTTAACGTCATAGAATGCTATGGAGAATTCTTTAGTGGTATTACTCCTCATACAGAACTTTTGAATTTCAGGTTATCGAGGTCCATACACTTTTTTTATATTCAGGGTTAAACCTGGATTTTTTTTCACAGAGTAAAAATTACTCAATACCATTGGCCAGTTTCAGTTCATGCAAAATCATTTTTTCACAGTCAATTTG
>MJUT01001866.1:95885-106475 GCA_002080005.1 Gigantidas platifrons | reverse complement strand
CCTAAGAATAAATAAACCTTTTGCACATTCCGGATTTTATTCTAAAATTATATGTTTTTTTTTCTTTATAGGTGGTATTTCCCTTTTGATAGGCAAAGAACAGGTACCCGTTTTAACAAGAGCAATGGAAATTACAAAGAATTTGTGTATAATTTTCTTACAATTTGTAGATATTTGACCCATTTAAAAAAAATCCAGGATTATTTTATATAGCAACTAGAAAATTCATGAGTTAATACAACATTAAAATTTTGTACAAATTATTGGAAAAAATACTGTTATTTTCATTGAACTTTGAATGAAAGGAGATGCTTTGAATGTATTAAAGGGAAATAATTCCTATAAAAAATAAGTAAAAACGTATAATTTTAGAATCGAGTTGGAAATGCGCAAATTGTCTATGGCTACTTGTATTTATAAAATACAAATGTGTATTCATTATATTGTTACTTGTCAAATATTTTTTAAAAAAATACGAATTTGTAAACAAGAAAATATATCTATCTCAAAATCATACTTGTATATATAACTATTATTGCACATACAAGAAATATTTTATTTATATATAGATTTGGAGAAATTCAAAAACATATCACCTACGAGTGCCTCCTGTTTGTGTTGCCATATTTAGCTCAAGGTCCTGTGTACTATACTCATATATTAATTGTTAAACACCAACCTGTCCTCATCTAAGTTAACACAAAATTTGTTCACGTCACGATATAGCTGAAATTTTGCTAAGGTTGTCGTTAAACACCAATAAATCAATCAATCAATCAACCAACCTGTCCTTGTGACAAATTCAAACTTTGACTATTAGTTTGATGGCAAATGGACCTATCTTTGAGTTTTCTTTTAACTTAATAATTAAAGCTAGTTTCAGTTTGATTAAATACAAGTCAAAGTTCAATACTAGGCTGGTTTTTTTTCTTTCAGAATTTTGAATTTAGGCAGTACTAATAAAATTGTTGGTTTACTGAAGTGGGTAGATAGATAGACATTTAATTAGCTTAACCGACCAAAGATCAAAGGTCGAGTGAACTTTAACTGTCATTTGACCTTCCCGACCAAATGTTGAGTGCACTTTTAAGTGTCATTTAACTTTGATTATTTTTTTTGGGGGAGGGCATAAGGGTTAGTTTTAGTTGTTCAGTAAAGTTAAAGCAAAGAAAAAGAAGAAGAAAAACGGATGGCATCATTTATTTGGTGTTACCAGGATTCTAGCTAGTTGGGAGCTATATTGAAGGATACAAGATTGTTTTAAATTAAGAGCCCAATATTGCATGACATTATAAATATTCATTATAAAAAGTCCAGAGAAGTAAACAATCGTATATAACATATATTAAGTACAGTGTTTGTTTATGGGATAAACTAAATTTTTCAGTAGGTATATGTAAGTGAAAAATTGCAACATTTAAAATTCAAAGTTAATTAACTAATTTAAGTATTGAAATGGACCATTGATTCTGTAGGGCTGTTTTAATTAAAAGCTAATAATTTTTTTTTATTGAAATGGACCAATTATTTTGTAAGGCTGTTTTAGTTAAAAGCTAATTAACTAATTAATGTACAATGTATTTAAATGGACCAGTGGAAATGTATCGTTATGTTCGATGATATCTGAATTAATCCTCGGTGAATATGATATATTAAAGTACTTATAGCGAGATTTTCATTGTCAATTGAGAAGCATTTTTAGTAATATTATTGTATATGTCATGTATGATTGTTGCTATATATAAACAAAGTCAAACATGCACTTAAGTTGTGAGTTTGAATTTCTTTCATGGAGATGTGTACTCGATACAACGTTATGTGATAAAATTTGTCAGTGAGTTTCATCGAGTTGTGGGTTTTCTACGGGTACTTCGGTTTCCTCCACCAATAAAACTGACTGCCACGATATGACTGAAATATTGTTGAAAATAGCATTACCAAACCAAACCAGATCCCATGATTTATGGTTTCCAATTCATTTTGGTCCAAAGTTTAAGATGTGTTACTATGGAAATGCGAGATCTGTTGGGTTCAAGTCCTGGGAGATCCAAAAAAGTTAATGTGCAAAGATTGATGCAGGTTCATGTGTGTCTCTTGTTTTGTTTTCATGTTGAGTTGTATATTTGTAGATTGTGCCAAATATAAAAGAAAAATCAATTTTTGTAGAGACATTTTTTTGTTATTGTGTGTGAACAAGAAGTTAAAAAGCTTGAACATAGACGTAATGTGTTTTATGTAACTTTAAGATTATTATTATTCTGCCAATAACATCACATGGTTTATTAGATATATTTACTACAAAAATTTACAGGGGCCCGGGTGGCTCAATGAGTTTGGTCGTTGGATCTAACAGCTCATACAAGTCTATCACTAATACGGCATGGGTTCGCGCCCGGCTTTGTAAATTACAAAAAAGGGAGCACTCGACTCGCAGCCACAAGTGATAAAGTTTACCAGTTGCTTGCCCATGGTCGGTAGTTCTCTCCGGGTACTCCGGCTTCCTCCACCACTAAAACTGGTCGCCATGATATAGCTGAAATATTGTTGAAAGTGGCGTTAAAATACCAAAAATTAAATCAAATCAGTTCGTAAATAATGTAATTATTAAGAAAACTAAGCAGTAAGGTTCCCTTAGCCGATTTTGGCTCTCCTGTTTAGGCCCTTTGGTTTTATTGCTCCCAAAACTTTTTCAGTTATTTGGCTTTCCAACCTTACCTGATGAAGGTTATTCCAGAAACGTGTCGTGCACATGAAGTTTGATATCTACATTTTATTTATACATTAGATGGAGGGCCCGGGTGGCTCAATGAGGTAGTTGGACTACCTAACAACTCATACAAGGCCCGGGTGGCTCAATGAGGTAGTTGGACTACCTAACAACTCATACAAGCCTATCACCAATACGGCGTGGGTTCGCACCCAGCTTTGTAAATTACAAAAAAGGGTGCACTCGACTCGCAACTGCAAGTGATAAAGTTTACCAGTTGCTTGCCCAGGGTCGGTGGTTCTCTCCGGGTACTCCGGCTTCCTCCACCACTTAAACTGGTCACCATGATATAGCTGAAATATTGCTGAAAGTGGCATTAAACACCAAAATTCAAATTCAAATTTATACATTAGATGGCATTTTTTTTTTTATTTAAAGGTCTCAGTTCTTAGATCAAAATTTATACCTGTCTCTTATGTGCTATTATTCCTTATACAAATGCAAGCCAATTTTTTAAAGATTCAATATCTGTATTTATCTGTATAAAACTATATTTATTTATTTATTCTATTTGTGAATGCCAGTGCTGGGGAGTTTGACTTAAGGGCTGCTTTCACACAGTAAATGAAGGGTTTAGGGTCCAGGGTTGTTTTTAAAGGCAGTTTTCACACAGTAAATGAAGGTTTTATGGTCCAGGGTTGTTTTTCTTAGTAAGTGTAATGTTTTGTATGCTGTAGTATTTTCACACAGATATTACTGACAATTTTCCAATTTCTGAATGTATTAGTTGCTAAAATGAAATCAAAATGTGAATTTTATCTTTAAGCAACAATTGTAGTCATTAATGCTATTTATGTACTAAATTTGTTAAATGGTACTAAATTTGTTGAAGGTTTTTTTTTATTTTAACATCTTTGACCTTTGACTTGTTTGACTTCCGGCCAATTAAATCATAACCTTAATGAAGTAAGAATATAATTTGAATAAATCCCTTCCTATCTCACTACATATTTCTTAATGGTCAACCTGATGCAGGTTCAATTTATTTGTTGCATGGTGCAATTAAATTACGGTAACATGAGTTGAGCTTATCATGAAAAATCCTCCATCTCTTCACTCATCTCTCTTCCTGAAAAAGATCTGCAAACAACGCGGTCAACTTTGTTACGTGCATGTAGGTTTACGACTTATGAATATCTATCACTGCTCTTGACTTTACGATCACATGATCACCTTTTATCGCAAGTTGTAAATACTATTTATTAGTGAAACAGTCGCAGCTCTTAAGAGTGCACCCATGTTTACGACTCGTGCTTTTCAATGAAGATATAAGATGATTACTAATCCTAAGCTTCGTCTGAAGAAGAATTGTAGTGAAATTTTTTTACTTATGAAATCGTTCCATCACGAATATTCTTAATTGTTTTGTTTTTTGTTATTTATCACTCAGTATAAAATTTCTGTGATTAGCTGTGCACTTGTATCTGTTAGTTATGAAATAATGTGTTATATGTATTCATGGGAATAATCGATAAGCGATCGGTAAGTAAGGATGTGTCCTTGGAAAAAACTTAGAATGGAGTCTAAATTCTTGAGTACAGGTGTACTTTAATGGAGTCTTAATTCTTGAGTACAGGTGTACTTGAATGGAATCTTAATTCTTGAGTAGAGGTGTACTATGTATTGATATATTTTTGTTGATATCAGTTTGAATGAAAAGGTAAAAAGTGCAAAGTTCGTCATCATTTGAGACGGGGATGATTTTTTTCAGTTATTTAACTGATTTCAGCTATTTTCCTTAGACAAACATTTTACAAAAGTTGCTGGACACAGTCAGAACAGGTAAAAAAAAGATACCTTTTTGAAAGGGGGTGTAGATGGCTTCAGCTATTTTTTAAAGGGGGTGTAGATGGCTTCAGCTATTTTTTAAAGGGGGTGTAGATGGCTTCAGCTATTTTCATTGATTTTAACTTTTTTTTTTTAATCAGAATCATCCCTGATTTGAGATCAGTTTTTAGCTCGTCAGGCCCAAAGGGTCACATTAGATATTAGTCGTTACTTTGCATTCATTGGTGTCTTCAGCTCCACATCTGTAAACACTTCACATATTTATTTTCTCCAAAGCTGCTTAGCCAATTTAAACCAAACTTGGTGGGAATGTTCACCCCAAAAAAAAATTGCAAACGTTCTTGAATTCACACAGTGGAAGAGTGATACAGACCTGATGGTCTAGTTCAAGTGGTACTTTTCCCTGTATTCAATTCCTGGGTCTCTAAAATTCCATGGGTTTATTAATACCAATGAAAAGGAAATATCATGATATCTGAATTCATTTGATTGGATACTGTAGTCATTTTGTTTAGCACTAAAGTTTGTGATGTGGATCACACATCCTGGTCTTTGAAAACTACTGAAGATTGCGTCTTGAAAGAAGGTACCCCTGAATCGAGAATATCTATCTGTAGATTTTAGAGTGGAAACTATAAAATTGATATCCAACAAATATATATGAATTCATAGTACACCTTCTAAATATTTCAAAAGTAGAACGACGCCCAGAATTTGTAATTACGTTTTTCCTAGTTGTGACAAAGATCATATTAAAGGTTAATTAATATAAATTATTATGAATGATTGATTTTATCATTATACTTCAACGATTTCAGTTTTTGTTAATAATGTTTTGTTTGACAAAAATCATTATACTTCAACGATTCAGAGTTTTGTTATTAATGTTTTGTTTGAAAAAATTAAGTTTGTAATCGTTAAACATTATAATTGAATAGGATTATTTTATTTGTCTTAATGTATTATTAATGAGAAATATTTGTTTGTTTAGGACACATTTATAGTCATCTTATTGGTGATAAAGATATCTGTTATGTGGAGAAGAACACTTTAAATTACTTCTACACACAGGAAAAGCTACAAATGTCAAATTTGTGCATTCTTGTATAAAAAAGGGGAGGGGGGTCTATCATTGACAGATGATGTAGAATGTAAAATCAGCGTAAAATTTGTTTGATCAGTTGACCCTTTCACGATTGTGAAAAGGGTCTATTTTATATTTAAGATAAGCATTGAGACAATTGGGAGTTTAATATATTGTAGTTCTGGTTGAAAGGTCATCTCCATGGATACAAAATTATTCCATATATAATCATTATTCATGTTAGCGTTTTACTGCTGTATATATGTATATTAATGTTATAACTAATAGTTAGGGACCTAGATTATATAACTTGTTGTGTAATTAATGAATTCTAATATGGTTACCATGGAACCACCATAGATGTTTGTTTATCATAACATTTCTAGACTTGATATATTTGCAAAATATAAAACGAAAGAATAAAATTTTTCAAATAAATTTGTTTGTGTGATTTTGTTGAAATGAATATGGTTTGGTTTAGTTAATGGTGTTTAACACCACTTTCAACAATATTTCAGTTATATCGTGGCCGTCAGTTTTATTGATGGAGGACACCAGAGAAAATTACAGACCTGTCGCAAGTCACTTAATCACATAATGTTGTATCCAGTACACCTCGCCTGAACAGAATTTGAACTCACAAAGTTAGTGGTGATAGGCACTGATTGCATATGTAGTTATAAATCCAACTACCATACGATCATGGCCACGACGACCCCGTAGAAAAGAATATGATTGGCAATATAGCTATGATAAAACTTCAAATATATACATTTATGTGGAAGACCCATGGCCTAGTTTTACAGACCTACAGTATTAATAAGGTGATCGAAGAAAATTACCAAGGTTCAGACTATTTTCTCCTAAGAAATTGTATTGTTTTCACGACAATCATCGGCAATCGTAACATGTCAATGAAATGAAGGTGAAATTTCACTTAGAACAATTTCTTTTGATGCAATATCAATTACATTAAACCAAGGGAAACACTCAACACTACCACTATTCACTGTATTGTCAGTTTTGGAAAACTGCATTGGTGGTGTAATAATTAGCATGCTCACCTCGAGTGTGATAAATAGATCGTGGATACGAGCTCAGATCCAGCCTAACCAAAGACTATAAAATTGGTTATTGTTGCTTCTCCACATAGCACAAAGGAGTAAGAGCAATGACTGGTTTACTAAGAATCAGAATAATGAGTAAGAGCAATGACTGGTTTACTAAGAATCAGAATAATGTATCCAAGTGGAACGACATGCATGTCTACCGGCGAACTGTTGTTTCAATGAGCTAACACTATACAGATCCAATTTAGCCTGTTGGGCCAGTACAAAGCAGACATCATTATCATATCATTGAATGTAACTTGTTCTCACCATGATACAGCTGAAAAATTGTTCATTTGGTGTTAATAAACAATTACTCACCCACTCTTCATTTTGTAAATTATATTCTTTACCCACATGTCATGCTTTTGTCATAATAAAACATTAATTATAGATGATTTATTTGCTCAGTTTTTATTTAATTCCATCAACTGTCACAATTAATACCAACCCTATCAAAAAACACAATATTATTGTGTATCTTTACTACAAATTACATGCATTGACTCTTTACAGTTCAACGTACTTGATACAGATACAGTTACAAATGAAGGAAAATAATTGATGCATGAAATCACCTCATTTTGATTGACCTAGTTAGCTACTGGCCTCAATTTCACTCCATCCCTCCCCTTTCCCTAAAATATGTCTACACAATATATTTGTGTGTGAGGAGCCATCATAGTCGTGATCGTATGGTAGTTGGATTTACAACTACCTGTGCATATCGCCACAAAGGTTGTCTGTAGAATCCTGCTAATGGCAAGGTGTACTCAATACAACATTATGTGATAAAGTTTGTCAGTGACTTGCAACAGGTCAGTGGTTTTCTACAGGTACTCCGGTTTCCTCCATCAATAAAACTGACCAGTACGATATAACTGAAATATTGTTGAAAGTGGCATTAAATACCATAACCCATAACCCTGAATACAGATCTATACATAATGCATTTCAATTCAAATCAATATTTTATATAAGTCTCGTCTCTCAATATAATATTTGTACAATAAAAAATATTAAAAGTACATACACATAAATATTAAGAGCATTTAAATACAGAAAAATAAGAGACAATATACATTTAAATAACTTCATAACATTATAACAACTACAATTGATGTAAATATATAAGAATAAAGAACTGTTTACAATATAAACTATTTCTACCGGTACATCTTTTTAAATTTGGAAACAAGCCTTGGCACATTTTAATCATATTTACATTTGAAAATATAAACATTATTTCTCTTCTTTATTATAGGACATAAAATCAACGGTACAACATTTTGCAACATTAAATAAATTTTCTCTAAACTCATCATAAAATGGACAGTTTAAAAGTACATGTGTTTCATCCTCTACAACACCACTACAAAATCAACTCGCATATTTTCAAAACGACCTGTTTCTATTCTCAATGATGCATTTCCACATCTCAATTTAGCGATTACACTCTTGTGTGAAAATGACAAAGCTATTTTACAATAAATTTCTGTTAAAAACTTTTTTTTATTTTTAAAGTCTATACGTTCGGAGTTTATTGCCACCTCTACCACATAACACCTTATGTTTTTAGTATTTTTCCATAATATATTCTTATTAATGGTATCATATGCTTTTTTAAATCGATAAAAGTACAAAAGGTAATTGGCCAAGTGGTTTCAGAGGAGAAAATATTTAGAAATCGACCAACCAGAATCAAGAATTACCTATAGCGGCCATGTTTGTATATGGATCGGGATGAAATGAGCAATCTTTATAGAGGCCCTTTCATAGATGATACCTATCAAGTTTCAATTCATTTGGCTGAGGGGTTTCAGAGGAGAACATTAAAATGTAAAATGTTAATGGACGACAGATAAAGGACGCCAAGTGATGGCAAAAGTTCACATTGCCTTTGGCAAGGTGAGCTAAAAATGAACAGGAGTCAATATTAAAGGTAAAAGTGAAACAGCATCAATAAGTTTTTCAGTCAAACTTAACAATGTCAGAGTTAACAGAATGTCGCCATACTGGTTCTAAACCAATACAAAAATATCCTTACTGAATAAATAAACATATAAAACTAGAGGCTCAGCCCACTGAGCCTGTATCGCTCACCTGACAATAGAATGATACTGAAGTAAATTTCAAAGGGAGATAATCATTACCTTAACTGCTTTCTATATTTATGCATAAAAGATAATGTCTTTGGGCCAGGTGAGCTAAAAAATTATGAAAAAGGGGAATAACTCCTAGACGGGTAATAATATTTACTTCAAAATTGAAGGGCATGTAGATCTTATGTTTTCAGTCTACACTTAACATCTATCTCTTATAGTTTTTCAAATAAAGGATGAAAAGTATTAACATTTTTAAACTTTGATGAAAAAAGGGCAAAAACTCCAAAATGGGTAATGGCATTTACTTCAAAATTGCAGTGTAGGTAGATCTTGACATGCTGAACATGTTTGCAGTTTAAACTTAACATCTATCTCTTATAGTTTTTGAAATAAAGGACGAAAAGTATTAAAATTTTGAAAATTTGATGGAAAAAGGGAAATAACTCCAAAATGGGTAATGGTAATTGCAGGCTAGGTAGATCGTGACATGCTGCACATTTTTGCAATTTAAACTTAACATCTATCTCTTATAGTTTTTGAAATAGAAGATGAACAGTATTAAAATTTTAATAAAAGGCCATTGGCCACTGGTCCCCCAACGCCAAGGTTATATCGTAAGATTAAATTTTGAAACTACTGTAAACTAGAGGGTCAGGTGAGCCTGTATCACTCATAATTCTGAAAGGGGACCATCCAAGGACCATTTTGAAGTAAAAAAAGGGGAGTAACTCTGGTTAGATTTGTCGAAAAATCATCATTATCGAACTTGACCTAGATATTCATGAGATACAATTACATACCAAACCTAGTTTCAATCTGACTTTTTGTTCACAAGTTATAATTTGGAAACCAAAATATTAGCAATTTTGAAGTAAAAAAAGGGGAGTAACTCTGGTAAGATTTGTCGAAAAATGATCGCTATCGCACTTGACCTAGATATTCATGAGATACACTTACATACCAAACCTAGCTTCAATCTGACTTTTCATTCACAAGTTATCATATGGAAACCAAAAAGCACACGGACGGACGTACAGACGGACGATACCCATTTCTATAGTCCCCTTCGACGAAGCGTCTGGGGACAAAAATTTGATGAAAAAAGAGCAACAACTCCAAAATGGGTAATGGGATATACGTCAAAATTGCAGGGTATGTAGATCTTGCCATGCTGAACATGTTTGCAGTTTAAACTTAACATCTATCTCTTATAGTTTTTGAAATAAAGGACGAAAAGTATTAAAATTTTGAAAATTTGATGAAAAAAGGGAAATGGCATTTACTTAAAAATTGCGGTGTAGGTAGATCTTGACATGCTGCACACTTTTGCAATTTAAACTTAATATCTATCTCTTATAGTTTTTGAAATAAAGGATGAAAAGTATTAAAATTTTAAAAATTTGATGAAAAAAGGGCAATAACTCCAAAATGGGTCATGGCATTTACTTAAAAATTGCAGTGTAGGTAGATCTTGACATGATGCACATTTTTGCAATTTAAACTTAACATCTATCTCTTATAGATTTTGAAATAAAGGACGAAAAATATTAAAATTTTGATGAAAAAAGGGCAATAACTCCAAGATGGGTAATCAGATTTACTTCAAAATTGCAGGGTAGGTAGATCTTGCTGTGCTGATCATTTTGACCCTATGTCAGATTTTTGATATTATTAACGGTTTTTGAGTTATTACCCAAAAACCTGCAATTTTACCATATGTTCTATTTTTAGTAACAG
>MJUT01001866.1:81814-93554 GCA_002080005.1 Gigantidas platifrons | reverse complement strand
CAACTACCTAACTCATTGAGCCACCCGGGCCCTACAACTACCTAACTCATTGAGCCACCCAGGCCCTACAACTACCTAGCTCATTGAGCCACCAGGGCCCTACAACTACCTAACTCATTGAGCCACCTGGGCCCTACAACTACATAACTAATTGAGCCACCCGGGCCCTACAACTACATAACTCATTGAGCCACCAGGGCCCTAATATGAGTATAGCTACAGTTCATTTCACTAATACATTATAAGGAGAGGGTGTCTATATTGTTGTGATAACTTGTGCTCAATCCTATTTTGTACATTAGAGCAATGAGCTGGGCCTTCCTCCCCTCCCCAGTCTGCTAGTCACATTATAGCTGAAAGTGATTATATTCACCAACAATCCAACATAAGCAGTATTTCAGCTATATTGAGGCGTCCAACATAAAAAGGGGCATCATGGTCATGATCGTATGGTAGTTGGATTTATAACTACCTATGCAATCAGTGCCTAACACCACTGACGTTTCCTCCACCAATAACACCGACCACCACGATATAACTGAAATATTGTTAAACACCATAACTCTAACCCCCTCCAACATAAAATAATCAAAACATACAAGAGAACTGAGAATAGATATATAAGGGAGGTAACTTTGTATTTTCTTTTAAAGGGAGATAACTTTGTATTTTATGATATATATATTCAGGCTATGGTCTCCATGTACCTTTACAACTTCTGTATACTTGCTACCAGCTTCAGATGCCTCATCTCGTAACCTTCTGACCTGTAGGTTAGAGTTTACAGCAGCGGCTTCTCGTCTGAAAATAAATAAAACATTTATAGACTGGCTTTATTTTGTCCTTGTGATAATTTAGGCTTCGTGTAAAACATCACTTTTGCAATGTGACACTGATGTCTGTGTCTTCATCATACTGATCTGATATTAATCAGTTTGACAGAGCCAACAAAGCCAAATTTTTCACCAAATGACTTATGTTACAGGTTTTGTTGAAACATAATGTGTGTTCCCAATTTTTGATAAAAATATGCAAATTCGATTGATTTTGACCAAAAAAAATTACATGTATTGGAAAACATTCTCCTTGGAAACCAATGAGCCAAATTAAATGACACCTTGCTGGGATGTGGTCCTTTGGTTGGTCCTCTTTAAAAGGATTGTTACAAGTGGTGTTAAACACCAATATCCTGGCAACCAAAATACATCAGTGATGTAATGGTTAGCAACCAAAATACATCAGCGTGCTTACCTCAAGTCTGGTAGATTAAAGGTCTGAGCCCAGAGTCAAATCAAAGACTATATAAAATTGATATTTGCTTATTCGTGAAGCATGCAGATTCATGGAGAAAGAGTGGTTGTCTCTGAATCATGATAATGTGTCTGTGTGGAGTGATGTGTCTGCCATGGACTGTTGTTTCAGTGAGCTAATACTAAAAAAATCCAATTAAGTGTGGTACAAAGTGGACATCATTATCATTTCATTGAAATGTAGCTTGTTCTCGCTATGATATGGCTGAAAAATTGCCCACTTACAACAATCACTCACTCTCCCATTATCTTAGGGGTCGTCATGGTCGTGATCATATGATAGTTGGATTTACAACTACATGTGCAACCAGTGCCTATCACCACTAAAGTTGTGAGTTTGAATCCCACTCATGGCGAGGTGTACTTGATAACATTATGTGATAAAGTTTGTCAGTGACTTGCAACAGGTCGTTGGGTTTTCTCCTGGTACTCTGGCTTCCTCCACCAATAAAACTGACATATTGTTGAAAGTGGCATTAAACACCATAACCCATCTTAACTACCCAAACCTTAATATAAACTGTAATAAGAACATGATATACTTACTCAAACTTTTCTTCCATTGATCTGACAGATTTTTCCATTTCTTCTATTCTTTTTTGTAACCTTTTATTTTCTGTTTGTTCTCGCTGAAATGTAAGGAAGTAAAGGGGTAATAAAAAATGGCAGAGAACACAAACCATCCCTCTGGTAAGCCTCATACAGTAATGGTTAACCAAATAAACGACATAAACAACATGAAACTAATACTTTAGTCAACTTCAAATGTAATATTTTTGGCAGTAGTCGGTATTATGCAAAAACAAATTCAAAGTCTGATTATATTTTCAGACCTGTGGCAGCCATCTTGAATTTAGGATCGACACTAAAATATATCTTGCATAATACCATATAAGGTACATTTAAGAAAGTTTGTTTCCAATTGTTTCAGAAAAGAATAATTTTAAAATATTTTAAAAACTTTGAGCTGTGGTGACCATTTTGGATTTTTGATCAACGAAACAATTTTTTTTAACGATTATATGGATTTAAAGATAAGTTTTAATTTTATTCATGCACCTGTACTATTTTCCCTCTCTGCATGGCAAGATCTAGTAATTCATCTTTTTCTTTTGTTAACTGTTGAATCTTTGTCTGTGACTCTGCATCCATTGATTTTCTACCTTCTATTTGATTCTGTAGTTTGTAGTTGGCACCTATACCAGAGACAATTGTATAAAATATAAACATATGCTATCAAATGAACAGGGCCTGGGTGGCTCAATGAGTTAGGTAGTTGGATTACCTAAAAAATGTCACAACTCATACAATCCTATCACCAATACGGCATGGGTTCGTGACTGGCTTTGTAAATTACAAAAAAGGGTGCACTTGACTCGTAGCCGCAAGTGATAAAGTTTAACAGTTGCTTGCCCATAGTCGGTGGTTCTCTCCCGGTACTCCAGCTTCTTCCACCACTAAAACTGGTCGCCATGATATAGCTGAAATATTGCTGAAAGTGGTGTTAAACACCAAAAAATAAAAATCAAATCAAATTTATTTTCACAAAAATAAAGAAACACAGAAAGATTAGAAGACAAGTATGAAGATACCAAAGGGGTAATCAGAATCCGTAGATCGAAGAAGGACAGACAACATAATGGCCAAATGAAAAAGTACAAAATCAATATACAAAACATAAACATTAAACTAAAGACCGAGAAACACGAACCCCACTAAAAACTAGGGGTGAACTCGGAAGGGTAAGCAGTTCCTACTCTACTTGTTACACCTGTCGTGTCAATCTAGTTATAGCCCCGGTGATAACCCATGAATGGGAAAGGGACCGGAAAGTGCTTACGACAAGTGGAATATCTGTACCACAAATGACCACCATTTGTGACAGATATTCCATTATGGCCAACCAAGTCATGGTGGCGACCATGAAACTTTCGAAGTGATGACTTCAACTTAACCAATAGATAATATGGAAACGATCAACTGCTCAAGGTCATTGGTTTTCTAAAGATTAAAAATAGATTTGTCTTTCCAATTTCTTGACACTTAACGTACCTGATGAAGATTATTCTAGACACGTGTGAACTAAATTAGATATCTACGTTTTTATTACAAGTGCATTCATAGGACGATACATATGTGAACACATCATACCTTACAAGTAAGTGTTACAAGATCTTCCCCAAACAAACAAATAATGAAAAAGAGGTTCTTCCATTTGTCAGTATTTTTTTTTTTATAAAAATCATTTTAATATTTTTGTACTACAAACATCTACATATGGATTCACCTGTGTGTGTTTTTTTCTTAAACTTTTATTTGTATTTCGTAAGTAATTATTCGGTGCGGGATAGCAAGGTCACGGGATTTTCAATATTAAGGTGGGACATCATCAGCAGCATGACTGTAGCAATGCTAAATGTCGCACCGACGCTAAATGTCGCACCTGACGCTATATGTCGCAAGGCTGATGCTAAATGTCGCAACCAACACTAAATGTCGCAAAACCTCCTGATGCTAAATGTCGCACTATTTTGTATATTTAGTTAGATGTGCCATCACGTATGTATTGAAGTCAGTGTGCGTGTATGACACGATTATTACATTGTGATCGCTCTAGTACAGTAGAAATATGGAATTTGATTATCATTCTCGGGCAACCGGGTCTCACTGTTATTCACAACACTGTATCTGAAATATTTTGAAATATGTCCTAAATAAATGTAAAACGATGTCATATGCATCGGTTCTGTAAATCGGAATGAACCGGAACCGGAGATACTTTTGAAATTTAGTACTCGCTGTATATTGCAGTATCCTCGAAATGGCTTGAATAACCAATAGTCTTCTGGAGGCGTCGTCCATATAGGTAACCAGTGAGGACGATACATGTACATTGAGAATGATATATGCCTTGTAATGAGATATAGACTTGCACTCTACCGATATTGACTTGCACACTACCGATGTTGACTCACACACTAATGATATTGACACGACAATAATGATATAGACTTGCACACTGTCGATATTGACTCGCACACTACCGATATTGACTCGCACACTAACGATATAGACTTGCACACTAACGATATTGACTCGCACACTACTGATATTGACTCGCACACTAACGATATTGACTCACACACTATCGATATTGACTCGCACACTAACGATATAGACTCGCATACTCACAATATTAACAAGGACAATAACGATTTTGACTCGGACAGTAACGATACTGATGATAATGTGAATAATAATAGTCCGTCAGACTTTAAGTCGTGTGTTAAACATTTACGAGAATTAATTCAGATAAAAAGGAAACCTAAACGCATTCAGAAACATTATGTAGAACTACCCACGGAAATTTGGTATGTGATTATTAACCTTGTCTTGAAACAAAATCCTTCGTCACGATATTCCCTTCAACGGGTGAATAGACTGTTTCAAGAAATTGTGAGCAAGACACCGACGCCCCGGCTGTATCTCGAACCTGACCAGTTTGGTAATATCTCCATGTCACCTATCAGTTTAAGGAGAATTATTTCTATTGCTGGTTCTGGCAGTGGATTAGTACAGGCAATTCGGGAAGTAATAACACATTCCTCTTGGGCCAATGCCTGGCTCTTTCTGCGGATAGCCACATTTTGTGGCTGGTGGCTGGTATACAATTGACAGAATTTGGTATAGTACTATGATATTAACACTAGATGTATGGCATTAAAACACAATAAATCAAATCAAATCAAATATCAAATGAACAATCGCTGACCCTACTTTTGTACTGTCCATGTTTATGTTGTCATTTATGTTTGTGATAGTGTGTGGTCTATTGGTGTAGAAGGGAATCTGTGGAGTTTGTATCTGTATTGTCTTTGGAGATCCAATTACCAGAGGGGTACCATTAACTGGTTTAACCCAACCACACTTTTGTGCTAGTACCTGGATCTCTAACGCAATATGCCATGGTTATTCTTGTGTTCAATAGTTTCAGTGAGAGGTGGATGGTTATTTTTATTCTATATCGGTGCAATTGTTGACCATCACTGTTTAAACCTTCTTTTCATAACTACTTAGTTTTATTCCCAACTAAAGGAGATTTCCTATTTGCATATATATAAATTAATTATTAAAAGGACCATGGAAAAGGAATATTATACACCAGGCAATGATAGACTTCTGATCACCACTTATTAAGGCATTGTTAATTAATACATTTTCTATTTTATCATACAAATTTAGGTCATATTTTCTGAATCATATGGTATATAATACAAAGATACATTTGGTATGAAATAAATTATATATCACATATACTATATATTAGTGTAGCTACCTTTCAGTCTTTCCTCTGCATCTTGTAGCTTACTCTGTAATGTTTTCAAGTCTGTTTTGTAATTTTCTTGTAGCACCTGTATCTCATTCCGTAAGCCATCTTCTTTCGTCTTCATTTCTTGCTGCAACTGTCTATAAATAGCATACAATTTTCAACCTTTATTACTTTCAATATCATTATAAAATGACTATATACAGTAGGGGCTGTCATGGTCATGATCGTATTTGGATTTATAACTACCTAAGCAATCAGTGTCTATCATCACTAACATTGCGAGTTTGAATCCTGCTCATGGCAAGGTGTACTCGATACAACATTATGTAATAAGGTTGGTCAATGACTTGCAACAGGTAGGTGGTTTTTTCCAGGTACTCCAGTTTCCTCCATCAATAAAACTGACTGCCACGATATAACTGAACTATTGTTGAAAGTGGTGTTAAACATCATAAACCTAATAACATTCATGACATTGATATTATGGTGATGAATTGATATGACCACTGTAAGAATACATGTAGTCATTGTTTGGAAATAGGTAGTTAATCCGAATCACTATTCTGTGCCAAAGATTGTCTTGAAAATCTAAAAGGAACGGTGATAGAGAACTTCAGTTATTGTGAAAAAAGGACAGCAATGATACAAAAGTTTTGCAGTTGTATTAAAATTATGGTACAGTGAAACCTGTCTAAACCGAACCCCTTTTGGACTAAAACTTTTGTTCAGAATACACAGTTGTTTGGTTTAGACAGGTTAAATTCACTAAAATTTACAATATTGGGACTAAATCAAATGCTCGGCTTACACAGGATTTTGGTTTATTCGGGGTTCGGTTTAAGGAGGTTTTACTGGATTTGCAAAATTAATTATAATTACCTGTGTTTCTGTTCCATTAAGCTATATTGGTCTTTAAAACTTGTCAATTTTCTATCTAATTCTGCAATTTGTCGGTCCTTTTCTATAATAGCACCGGAAAACAGTCTTTCATTTTCTTCCCTCAATTGAGAATTTTCTAGTCGTAGATCTTGGTTGGACCTTTTATATTCGTCCTTAATTTTTATAAGTTCCTGATGATTTGAAGCAAGATCGTCAAATCTTGCATTTAATATATTATATTTTCTAATTTCGCCATCTAACATTTCTTTGGCATTTTCCCTGAATTCTATCATTTCTTTGTTAATTTTTTCCAAAGTTTGTGACTTGCGTGAAACATCGTCAGCTCTTTGTTTTAATATCATAATTAACTGTGACTGCTCGTCAATACGAGAACGTAACATGGCATTTTCTGATTTGTCATCTTCAGATAAGGATTTCAGTTTGCTGAGATTTCTCTGCATATCTGACATATCCTTAAAAAAAACCACAAAATTATAATTATGGAATGTAAAATGAGAAACAAGTAAAAAAATCTGCATTTTCATGTATGAATTTATATACATGTACATGTAATATCAATAATCTTCAATGATAATTTACTATTCGTGAAAATTACAGAATGAACTGGTTTTTTCAACCTTTCAACAAGTTAAATGAAAAATTTTAAATGATTAAAATTAAATATTGTAAAGAAATCATATGTATTACATGTTAAAATATCATTTCCTTTCTTTCGTTATTATTTAGAATGATAAGCAGTGTCCTTGATTAATTGATAACAAATCACAGTTTTCACGGTTAACCACAAGTCTGAAACCTTCCACGCCTGTAAATATTTCTTCAGTTTGTAAAAGAACATACAGAATTATCGGTATTTAGGATTATGGTGTTTAACGCCACTTTCAAGAATATTTCTGTTACATCGTGACGGCCAGTTTTATTGGTGGAGGAAACCAGAGTACCCGGAGAAAACCACAGACCTGCAGCAAGTCACTCACTTACAAACTTTATCAAATAATGCTGTATTGAGTAAACCTCGCCTGAGTGGGATTTGAACTCACCAGTCCACGTTAGTCACTGATTGCATAGGTAGTTATAACCCCAGCTACCATACGATCATGACCACGACAGTCCCTCTGGTCTTTTATAAAAATTCTTTCAAATTAATTACCTCTTCTGGCTTTAAAGTCAAAAACTTTATCGTGAAGACTGAAATTATCAGTATCATGTAAAAATGTCTTCTGGTGTTGTATACATGTACTTTTAAATTTGTGAATTTTATTGAAGAAACATAAAAATTGCCTTTTCCTTTTACAACCTATAGAATTTACGAGTTCTTGGATTAGTTATTTCAGACTACAAACAAGTCATGCATTAAGCTACTTATAATTATTCAAATTTAAACATGGCATGCACAAGTTGTTCATTCATATTCAAATTTTAACATGCAAGATTTGCTTGAATGCTTTATATGACCACACTCCTTTTATAAGGACATATTAATTGTTCAACAAAATGACAGGGTGCCTACTGAGTTTTGAAACTGGGGGTACATATACAATACTTGTGCACTATCAAAGCATATCGGTAATATGTGCATGAGGCTAAGAAACAGGGTAAAAGGCGAGGCTGTGCCAAGCCTTTTCCCGCATTTCGCGCTGAATACACATATTTACCTATATGCTTCGACAGTGCACATGTATTGTATTTATCCTGCAATTTTAAATCATAAATAAACATTTACTGGATGATGATAAAAGTATTTGAAATAATTTGGTGTATGTATTTGAAAACAATATCCCTGATGTGCCCCGATGAGTTCCAGAGTAGGCGGAGCTTACATGTGTATGTTCTATTTATAACTAACCAATATAAAAAAAAATATTGGGCAGGCTATATTGGTCGGTAAATGCTGTCATTGCAGGATAAAATGGGGTACAATTGCTGTTTTTTCCTTAACTTTGTACCCCTGCATATAGAAAGTCCCTGCAATTTTGGGGGTACAGCCTACAGGGCCTATTTTTGGGGTAAAAAACCCTCTGCAGAGTGTAAATGGGCATGCTGAATGATACCCTCAAGTTCAAAAGAGACTATTCTCATAAGGGCACTTTTTCTTTAAAAAAGTCTCAACTTATAGGTCAAAAGTAAAAGGGAACGATCCTCACTTCTTATGTGTTCTATATATAGATTTGTATCCATGAACCTCTGACAAATATAGCATCAGAAACCTTGTAACTCACCTAGATGGGTTAGACTCACGACTTTCAGTTGGGACTCGCCAAAGTTTTCTAATTCTATATTCTTACAATCGTAGTGGGACTTGCCAAAATTTTCAGAAATGTATTCTGGACTCAACAAATTAAATTATTGCAAGTATCCCTATACAGCTGAGGTTTTTTAAGCAGTAGATTGGGTGCTTTTCATATAAGATGAACCAATCAAAAATGTACATGTGCATACATATTTCATAATGTACAATACTACAAATTAATGATGTTAATAAAAGTTTAATGGTTCATGTATGCATACAAATTCAATGATATAGTCCACAGACGTCTTTTGATTAATTTTTTTTTATTATTTTCGTCTTCAGCTTGTTGTTTGACTTAAATTTACAAGCATTTTCATGGATAATACTTACCAATAATTTCTGTGGCTCTGGTATTAATTTCCTCATTTAGTTTGTCATAGGATCATGGACACAAGTGAGAATATCTTTAGAAACCTTGAAAGGTGAGGATGTCCTGGAGGGGGGGGGAGGGGTTCTTAAGTGGGATTTTATTTTAAGCAATTCTACTATCTTGATATTGTTACAACAAATTTGGATACTCATCGTATTTTTAGTTGCTTTCTGTTCCGTCTGGTGTGATTTTGAATTCCCCTATCTCTGTTTATCTTTTCGTTTTTCCATACATTTTGTAAAATTACAAATTTAAATAATTCAGAAAGTACTACGTGTTGGAGGTAACATAAAAAAAAATAATTGGTATATTCTAAGCTTGGAAAGCCAAAAAATATTTGGTTAATAAAAAATAATTATCACTTTCATATGTGAATTAAACATGCTAAAAGAATTAGTCTGTGGAAAAATAACAAAAAAGTACAAATGTATGTCTTCTTTTTTTTTGCAAAACCTGCATAAGACATTATTAAACCTGATGAAAAAGTGATACTTACCGATACGTTAAATTTCCCATAACAAGATTTTGTCTGTAAATCGTTAATAAAAAATTTCATTTGAATATATACAATGTAGGTTGTTGGAAGAATTTAAGGGAGAAAAAGGAAAATTATTTTACTTGAAAAAAAATGAGTCAAGTCTTAAGATATGACAACTCTTTGGTTTTCATGGCAACAGTAGATATTTGATCTCTGCAAAATGTAATGTAGTAGCCCTGATACCTGGGACCGGGAATACCTCGACAAATACGTTGGCCTCCAGCCAGCATTCTAACCTTCTGAGCCAAAGAAGTACTTCCCTGGCTCAGCCGATTAAGGCTGGCTTTATATCCTAGCCACTTCCGGCCCCACAACACCCTCCCCCCTTTTCTTCTAGGAGGGTGTTTCATCTCGTGGGTATGCCACAGGAGGTCAAATCTCATCGAATTCTCATCTAAACTCTTCCCCTGCCTGTAGCAGTCACCCGCAGTACCATTGTAGTAGCCCTGCTACCTGGGACCGGGAATACCTCGACAAATACGTTGGCCTCCAGCCAGCACTCTAACCTTCTGAGCCAAAGAAGTACTTTCCTGGCTCAGCCGATTAAGGTTGGCTTTATATCTTCACCACTTCCGGTCCCACAACAGTAATATCCCAATTTGTCATTCTATTTCCAATGCCGGCGATGGTCATTCTAAACATGATGTCTGTGTCCATACTTCTGGTTTAAGCCAATTAAGGCTTCCTGCAGTTTATTGCCAAACTTGTTATAATGCCAAAATATTGCTGAACAAATGGAATTATAGTCGTTTCGTACCATGTCCATTTCGTACCCAAAAATACCATTTCATACCATGATTTTGCTATTTCGTACCAAGCCATATTACCGTTTCGTACCATGACATTTTTAACATTGACCGTTTCGTACCATATGGAATTTTTACATTAATGACTATACAATTTTCGTACCATGCATTAGAAAAAAAGAAGTTTTATTTCAAAGTTAGCAATTGCGTGATTAATATTTTTTTTTCACATTCCTACGTTTTTGTGTTTTTTTTTATTATTCAATTATAAATAAATACATATAGCAATTACAGAAATCTTTTGTTTTTTAAAATAGTATACATTTTGAAAAGAGTAAAGTTTTAAATATTATTTTTATTTTTAACGATTTGTAATAAGTATTTGTCATTTAGGTGCCTAAAATGCCAGAGTTTAAAAATTATTTGTCAGAAACCATACATTTTGCCCACCCTGGCAATTTATTTCTTATTTCACACCTTTTCGTCTACTGAAACAATAGGAGTGCAATACCCAAGTACACACTTTTACTACCATGACACATTATCAGCAGGAAATTGTAATACCTGTAGAAAAATATACTTTGTTTGAGAAATTAGGTGAGTATGTATAAAAAGGGGTGCTATGTCACAAGATTCATTAATCAAAATGCCATATCCTTGTGTAGTTTGTGACCAGGAGGTTCGACCTCGACAACAGGCTTTAGAGGGTGAATCTTGTTTCCAGTGGCAGCATCGTGTGTGTAATACATTAAGTAGCAAAAAAATTTACATTGAAAAACCCATATGGTACGAAATGGTCCTGACAAAAAATACAAATTATTTTACACTGAAAATCCCATATGGTACGAAATGGTAATGAAAAATATACAACTTCTAGTCAGGATGACTTTTTTTATTACCGTATATACAAGTTTTTATTATTCCAAGATGGAAATATGTTGTTACTTCTTTTTTGCATTTGTTTTTTTTTTTCACAAATAAAAGATATGTTCTTGGAATATCTGTGTTTTATTTGCTAAAATATATCAACAATGCATCAAATAATCTAAGTACACTATGGGCTTCCTGTATCATACTGTACACTCAAGTGCCAAGATGAAGTAAGCCTTTCCTGTTTATTAAAAGACATTGACTTCATTCATGACAATTATACCTGCATTTCTATGTAAATTTAGGAACCTGCAATTAAAGAAAACTACATGCACTAATCTATGAGACTTGTATCCACAAAATTCTAATCGCTCGCTCAATTTTTT
>MJUT01001866.1:27911-50977 GCA_002080005.1 Gigantidas platifrons | reverse complement strand
ATGTTTATGTTGGATTTAAGTTATAGATGTACCATATATCCATGTTTATGTTGGATTTAAGTTATAGATGTACCATATATCTATGTTTATGTTGGATTTAAGTTATAGATGTACCATATATCTATGTTTATGTTGGATTTAAGGATGATAAACATGTCATCTGACTTTTTTCAATCTTAAGTTCACAAATTCATTAATCTACTCAAGTATTTATATATAATTCTGAATTATTTTCAGGAATGGTTTTCTTGGTGTTTTATACAGAGACAGTACTTCTGTTAAATTATATGACATTCGGCATACTCCACAAGGTTAGTCCGGTATCAAGGGATGAAATTTGTTTTATTTCTTTGAGTCTTTCATTTCACAGAGTGACACATAATACCTTCAAAGTATGCAAGTCAGAAGGAAAATTTAACTAAAGGGACAATCCGGATACAAAGAACAACAAAAAGATAAACATACAGGTAAAACAAAACAAAAACATTGTACAATAAAACCTGTCTAAGCTGAACCCTGAATAAAACTGAATCCTTTATAAAGCTAATTTTAAATTAAGACCCAATATAGGAAATCTTTGTTAAATTATCCTGTATAAGCTAAATACCTCTCTATTTCGAACACAAAAGTAGGTGCCGATGAGATTCAGTTTTGACTGGTTTTACTGTATAAACCAGTTCTATAAATGAACTTCGTCTAACAAGTTACACTCGTTTAATTTCCAATTTTTGTTTTCCACGAATATGACGCTAGTTTTTTGTCTATGAATAATGAGCAATGTACCACAGTACATGTACACGGACAGGCTGAGCGAGAAACTTACAAAAAGCATATTTCCGCCAGGTGAATTATTTTTATACTTTTTAAATTACAGACGACAACCATTGATTGATTGTTAGTAATTTTAAGTAAGGAATTTTTCAGTAATATTCATTACAAGAACATATTTTAACTAGATCGTGGTGTTTTTGTTAGCATGCTCTCCTCGAGTATAAAACGGACCTCCTGATCATCTCATTGAAAATTAGCTTGTTCACGCCATGCTATACCGGTAGCTATAAAATTGCTGAGTTGACGTTAAACAACAATCACTCACTCACTCACTTAACAAATACATGTAAAAGTAATGCCTCAGATGGCTTTGTTTTGGAATTAAAGGCTTCTTTTCCTTATGTAATAGAATATTATATACCCTATATTTCACTTTTGTTATCAATGTCTACCAGATATATTTTCTTTGTATTGTTATGTGTAGGTATTGATGAACTAGAACCAAACTTTATAGACAGAAGTATAAGTGGTAAGTATCATATACATGTACATGTAGGTTAGGAACCATACTTAAGGGTATGATATAGATAAATATATACAGTCAAACATGCCTTAAAGGGATACTAAAGCTCATTTTGGTATATTTTTTTTTATCTCCTGAAAACTTGGAATTGGTTCAATAAATGATATTTATGATAAATTATCCCAGTTTTTATCAATGAATCTTTGTAAAAGTGACATAATTCGTTGATATTTCTGTCATGTCATTCGGTTTTCTCTGTGTTTTTCCAATGATTGAATTTTTTGCTTCCTAGACAAAAATTCATTTCGACCCTTTTAAGTGATATTTTAACGATATTAGGCATTATATGGGCGTGCAAAGTATTTTTGGATTGTTTTTACAATTAAATTGAAAAGAATCAACCTTCGTCACGAGTTGAAAAAATATATGTTAAAACGAGCTTTAGAAGGGCACCTCTATATAACAAATCACTGTCTATAAAGGGCAGTCTCATTTCTCCCATTAATGAACAGTGCATATAATTTTAACCTGTATATAAAGGGCAACTGCTCATAAATGCCACAGTTTCAGGTTCCCTTGAGTGGTCTTAATATACAGGTTTGCCTGTACATGTATATATAGACTAAGGCACCATACATTTTCACATGGGATAATTTTGCACATATAAGTAAAACTGAAATTAAGCGAAAATATCTCCTACTTGAATATGTCCACTTACTGAACCCTGAATAAATCAAACTTAGGGTTTAATATCATTGTAATCACTAGATTTAATCTGTCTTTTACTAACAATAAGAAGTTGGACCACAGGGTGTCTTGTTTAGTCAGCTGCCTCTGTATAATAGTCTCTCTCACTAAACTAATGACCATCCTTCTTATCAGACCAGATTTCAGATGCACTGAGAAAGTAAAATACAACTAAATTGTTCCCCTTCATGAGAGGTTACCCATCTTGTAAGGCTACTTTTTCATTGCATATATGGGGTGTTCAACTTTTCTATTGGAACCCTGATTTTAGATGCACTGAAAAAGTAAAATACAACTAAATTGTCCCTCTTGTGAGAGACCAGCCCACTTATAAGGCCACTTCTTAATTGCATGTATGGGGTTTAATTTTTCTGGACTTTAATAAGTCTAATGGAACTAGAAATCTGTTTGGTATATTATTGGTAGGTTTATGCGGATTGCACCACTAAATTTGTGAGTTTGAATTTTCCCGCTCATGGCAAGGTGTACTTGATACAACATTACGTGATAAAGTTTGTCAGTGACTTGCAGCAGGTCAGTGGTTTTCTCCGGGTACCCCGGTTACCTCCACCAATTAAAATGACCGGCAGGATATAACTGAAGTATTGTTGAAAGTGGCGTTAAACACCATAACCATATGAACCCTATGATAATATTGTTGCATTATCACAATTCAGAATCCAGAATTACGATCATAAAGCTTTCGAGTATTATTTTTATACACATACTCCAAAATTGTCCAAAGTATTTATTTGATACAGTGTTCTACTTTGATGTTTATTTGATAATGAGTACAAGCTTGTGCTCAAAAGTTTTATGAACGTAAGGTCTCTCGTCCAAAAAGTTCTGTTTATTTTCAGCCAATAATGGTACCAGTTTAGTGACGTCATTTCATTGGCATCCAAAAGAAGAGAATCGTCTGCTGATTAGCTGTAATAATGGGGTCATAAAGGATGTCATTGTGCATGAGAGGATACCAGTGGTATGTTTTATATTACTTTAGTTCCCAACGGACCTTATTCATTATACATACCTGTTTACCACTACGATTTCAGCGAAGTTTCTACCACTTTTGACCCCTAAATTACGCTCTACGCCCTCATAAGTTATTTCTACACCAACAAGTTGCAAAACTGGAGAAAAAAAAAATGGCCAGAAAGTACTCTTGTTTCTTATGGTAGATATCCGAACGCAACACTGAATCTTTGTCGTTTGAGCGGTTTAAAATTATTGTATATCCATTGCTCCTTACAAACACTTTGATGATCTAGTAACATGTGTCTGAAAATTAATGGCGGAATGCCAAACGCAAGCAGGGGACTGAGTTTGAAGAAGTCACTGCCATTGCTAAGAGAAAGATGTAAACATGAATATACAGAAATTTGGAATTGTCTCAAACCCTCAACAAAGGGGGATACATTTTTACCGTGTTCTACTTGTGGCAGACTGACTTTTCGTGTCTGGTTAACGAAGTGATAACCGCCATATTTGAAATTTTTCGATGAAGTTGAGAGTAAAGGGGAAAAAATCAGATTTATCGTAAATTGAGGTTTAGAAATATATAGAGATTGTATAATCTTATTTAGCAATGAATTATCTATACATTTAATAATATGTACGATTATTGATCTATTAAGCTGTTTTCAGATATTTTATGTGATAGCCCGACTACTGATAAATCAAATAGTCATCTCTAATATCCCAATATTGGTTATTTGGAATTTTTTTGCATCGTAGTGTACAATTAATATTTTTATTTAATGAGAACTGTACATATATTTATATTATTTCTAAAGTCATTACACTATACATAAATTTGTTCAGAATAATGATTATAAAAGGAATTAATAGATGTGGTGTTTACATCTACAAGCAAGGGAGATAATCGAACGGGGTATTCATTTCAATGTGTATCGAGTACATGTTAAACTACCCTATGTAATATATAAACTGGATTTGACTAAAATTTAAATTATTGATGCATTAACATAATTTTATGTTAAAATGGGTTGCATAAACATGTTGCATTGTTGACAAATTTTCAGTAAGTACCATATGCTTTTAGGCTAGCCAATCAATCCTTACACTTAGACAATACACACAGGTACATTGTATTTATAAACAAACAATCATGTTTAACAAGAAGCTGTATGATGTACATTGCAGGAAACGATACCTAATTTTTCAAACTTTTCTTAGTGAGGGGGTGCTCTCAAACCCCTTAGCGTATTAGACAAAAACTACTCTTAAAAGTAGAAAACTACTCTCAGTCAAGGAGGAAAACTACTCCTATAGGTCAACAGGGGTAAACAGGTCTGCATTATAAATATTATTTTTACAATCATTTTTAGAGAAATGGGAGATAACTCTAATTTTGAAAATTTACTAAAAATGAAGGGTAAGGCCAAAAAAAATTAATTGTTAGCTACTCAGGCACTGCCACATTGATCGTTTTTACATTGGAGAAAAAAAAAACAAATAATTCGGTTGTTTCGAATCGTTTCCATTCCGTCAAAATTTTGTTATTTTCGTCTGCCAGATCACGTGATTTCGATGGAACTGCTGGTCCTGAGCTTCCGGTGTCAATGTACACAACAAAAACTCCAATCGATATGTGCCGTTTTAACGTTTGATTCTCAAGTTAAAAATATCTTAACATTTTCTGTAAAAGACAGATATCAATTAAATTATTTTATTTTTATCAAAAGACTTCAACGCAGAGACAAATAATTCTTTAAAATTAAATTTGTTTTCTTTCTTTATTTGCGGCTGTCAGCATCATGAAAGGAAAACGATCTGCCTTTATGTATATATTTCTTATACAAGACAGATAGTGGGGTACCGAACACCAGTATTTATTCAGCGGTTTCCTTGGCGTCTCCATATTACAATATCTTATAATCTACCGCATCTACGACTATGATATGCTGACGTTGTCACAGTAATAGGGTAAACACCGGAAGTCGCCTGCCTATTTGTTCAGACGTCAAGACACGAAAAAGACGGAACGTGGTCGGAATTGACATGATTCGAAACCACCGAATTGGTGTCCATTTCCGAAATTTTTTCGGGTCTGCTCCGGTCCGATCCGTAAGTTTGTTGATCGCCATCATTGTCAGTAAAGCGTTTATATCGAAGGCATGCATCATGTCATTTTGAGTAATACAATGAATCAGTTACTTTGAAAACACTGCATTTGAACCAACAATGATTATTACAAAAAAAAAAGGTGCCTCATCAAAATTTTTGGAAATTGGCCTGAGAAGTTAATAATTTTTTTTGTTTGGCCTAATAGATTTTTTGTTTTTTTTTCTTAGTGCAAAAAATTTGAAAATAGTTATAGTATTCAAGATAAACTTAAGTATTGAAAAGATAAAATAGCTGGATTTAATTTGATCGTTGCTATATTTTTTTCGCACAATCGGTCAAGACTTAATATTCCTTTTATCATTATGAAGTGAGCTATGACTTTTTTTTAAAGGATTGATTGATTATTGCTTAACATGTACCAAGCTATATTTCAGCTATATTCAGGATGAGAACACTTCAACAACAAAAAAACTATATAGAAATGAGGGAAGAGATAGGCCAACCAGTTCAACGACTTTTGACTGACACTAAATTCTCTAAAGAGACCTTGATAGGGACGAAAAATTTAGTTTATTGTAATGGCTAGAATGTGCATATTCTTTTTCAAAATCTCTCCAAACAGTTTTCCTATTATAATTTTTAATGGAAATCTGTTTTTGCAGCTGTAAAATCAATGATAGACATCATCAGATAATATATTTAGATTATGTTCTAACTGACGGATATGATCAATTTATTACAGATATGGTCCCCATTGTTTAATTTGACTTGGGGAACAGGGAAAAAATTAGTGAACCAAGAACTAAAGATTGTAGATATATCAGCACTGATGAAAGAGAGGGCTTCTAAAGGATATGGACTACAGGTATGAGATTTGGGCTTTAGGTATGAGATATGAGCTTCTGGTATGAGATTTGGGCTTTAGGTATGAGATATGAGCTACATGTATGAGATATTGGCTACATGTATGAGATATGAGCTACAGGTATGAAATATGGGCTACAGGTATGAGATATGGGCTACATGTATGAGATATGGGCTATATGTATGAGATATGGGCTACAGGTATGATATATGGGCTACAGGTAGGAGATATGGGCTACTGATATAAGATAGGGGCTACAGTTATGAGATATGGGCTACAGATAGGAGATATGTGCTACAGGTACATGTATGTGATTTTCCCAAATTTCAGAGTTTTATTAGAAATTAATTCAAAAGATAGCAAGTCTCAATTAATAATTACTGTCTACTATGTAACATTTGTTAGCCAATCAAATTTATAGGATTTTTTTTTTCAGTCTCAGCATGTTTGGCATAATGTATTTCTAGTCAAAGAAGACGCCAAGTTGTATGGAATGTGGAGGTGGTTGTCTTGTATCCTTGTGTAAATCCACAATATGTAAATTTTGGATTTAACAAACATGTATATAGTGAAATCAAGATAGTATATTACAATTTTAGATTCACCAGTAAGTTTATATATAAAAAATTACATGTGTAATATTAAACATTTTATTTGTGGCAGGGATTAATGTCACTTTGAGTTTTGTCAGCCATAATTATTTATGATTCATCTACAAATCTTCTTCTCCGAAATCATTTTTATTGGTCCAATTTAAACTAATTAGTCCTTTACTTGACTATTTTTAAACTTTTGAAGCCATCATCACTTGTCGGCTATCTTTATTTTACTTGACTACTTTTAAACTTTTGAAGCTGTCATCACTTGTCGGCCATCTTTATTTTACCTGACTACTTTTAAACTTTTGAAGCTGTCATCACTTGTCGGCCATCTTGATTTTACTTGACTACTTTTAAACTTTTGAAGCCATTATCACTTGTCTGCTATCTTCAGACCTGATTTTCATCCGCTTTAAAGCGGAATTCCACTTTTTTTATTCCGGATTTTACCGTTTTACCGTTACGATTCCTTTTTTATAGTATATTCAATACTTCCGATTTTACCAATTTCCGCTTTTTTGTTGTCCTCGTAAAATCAGGTCTGTATCTTTATATTACTTGACTACTTTTGAACTTTTGAAGTCATTATCACTTGTCGGCTATCTTTATATTACTTGACTACTTTTAAGCTTTTGAAGCCATCATCACTTGTCGGCCATCTTTATATTACTTGACTACTTTTAAGCTTTTGAAGCCATCATCACTTGTCGGCCATCTTTATATTACTTGACTACTCTTAAACTTTTGAAGCCATCATCACTTGTCAGCTATCTTTATTTTAAGTTACTACTTTTAAACTTTTGAAGCCATCATCACTTGTTTTACTTGACTACTTTTAAACTTTTGAAGCCATCATCACTTGTCAGCTATCTTTATATTACTTGACTACTTTTAAACTTTTGAAGCCATCATCACTTGTCGGCCATCTTTATTTTACTTGACTACTATTAAACTTTTGAAGCCATCATCACTTGTCAGCCATCTTTATTTTACTTGACTACTTTTAAACTTTTGAAGCCATCATCACTTGTCGGCTATCTTTATTTTAAGTTACTACTTTTAAACTTTTGAAGCCATCATCACTTGTTTTACTTGACTACTTTTAAACTTTTGAAGCCATCATCACTTGTCGGCTATCTTTATCTTACTTTACTACTTTTAAACTTTTGAAACCATCATCACTTGTCGGCCATCTTTATCTTACTTTACTACTTTTAAACTTTTGAAGACATCATCACTTGTCGGCTATCTTTATTTTACTTGACTACTTTTAAACTTTTAAGGCCATCATCACTTGTCTGCCATCTTTATTTTAAGTTACTACTTTTCAACATTTGGAAAACCATCATCACTTCTAGAAGTCTAAAAATATTTAACTTAACTGCTATCAGTATCACATGATATTTTTGAGGAGGTCAAATCTCAAGGTCAGACATATAAACACAGCGGTGTATATAATCTTATGAAGTTTGGCAGCATGACAGGAAGTACAATGAAGTATCAATCATTCCAGTACACTGAAGGAAGTACCGGAACAAAATTCTTGATGAAGCAGTACCTCAGTGAGGAAAGGTCAGTGAACCCTGATTCATGTTTTTAATTACTCTTTAATTTGGGTCCAAAGTTTAACAGGACCCGGGTGGCTCAATGAGTTAGGTCGCTGGATCTAACAACTCATACAAGCCTATCACCAATACGGCGTAGGTTCGCGCCCGGCTTTGTAAATTACAAAAAAGGGTGCACTCGACTCGCAGCCGCAAGTGATAAAGTTTACCAGTTGCTTGCCATGGTCGGTGGTTCTCTCCAGGTACTCCAGCTTCCTCCAACACTAAAAACTGGTTGCCATGATATAGCTGAAATATTGTTGAAAGTGGCGTTAAAACACCAAAAATCAAAAAAATCAACCAAAGTTTAACATTACGTTATGTTTCGTATCTAGCAAAAATTAATTTTATTCACTTTTGAAAATTATATGAAGACATACTTCATACTGTTATAGTATACAAAATAAAAATGTTTTGAAAATTCAGATAAATTTTTACCTGAATTATATTCAATGAATGACTGAGTGAAGTTTCACAAGAATTACAGTTTCATAATTCTTAAAATCAAAATTTACTGGTGGGGAAAAAAATTATTTTTGAAGATTTACAGTTATTTTTATTTTTGTCTATATTTATAGAGAGAAAGTTTTACAGTTGTGTGGCTGGGGTAACAGTGATAATACACAAGGACTCAACAGATTTCTGAAAGAGTAAGTTACTATTGTCAGGTGTGTATGATTTACTCATTTATTTTACTCAGTAAAGCTGGAGCATGTATTATACATGATGAGTAATCTCTTGAAAGAGTAAGTTACTATTGTCAGGTGTGTATGATTTACTCATTTATTTTACTCAGTAAAGCTGGAGCATGTATTATACATGATGAGTAATCTCTTGAAAGAGTAAGTTACTATTGTCAGGTGTGTATGATTTACTCATTTATTTTACTCAGTAAAGCTGGAGCATGTATTATACATGATAAGTAATCTCTTTAGTTTGTAGGTGTATATTTTCATTTATAAACTTTGGTTATATTTCTGCCAAAACTTATTTTGTTTTCCAATCTTTCAGCTTAGAGCGTACCTGATGAGGTTATTCCAGAAAAGTGTCATGTGCACTAAATTTGATAGCTACGTTTTTATACGGTTTTGCAAAACCGTATTTACTTGTGGCCTTTCGGCCATTTTTGTTTGTTTACATGACAACNGTCATGATCTTATCACCTGTCGAGACAGAGATGGCTCATCAAAATATAGATCTATTGCTTGTTAGATAACACTACACTTTGAATGTTACTACTTTTGCAGATTTTAAGATTACTTATTGTGTCTCAAATGGTAAATGTTTAACTATGACAAATTGTCAGGAGGATTAAAATGCCGATATTTATATTGTTTCTCTTGCTTGTATTATTACGCTAGTTTTCATTCATAAAAATATTCCGACAAGTAACGTAAATTAACGACTTGTCTTACATTCAATTTTACGATAAATCTAATTGTGTATGTTCCGTTTTCATTTTTTTTGACATTGTATAATAATGCTTGATTTTTGTAACGCTTTGAGTATCAATTATTGGGTAAATAAAGTATTTATGTCGTTTCCTTGTAATGGGATTCCCCTTATAAGCTCATTAATTATTTCCCGCCATATACGACCGAAGTACGACAGTAAACGAAATAGTTCACAGTGATCGTGCGAAAATTTATGTAATCGGTTCTAATTAGTTTAATATTGAGAACAGAATCAGCATAACAGAAATAATGAAAAACGTGGCATTGACGTAGGATGCTCTTTAAGCCTTTACAAAGATGCGAACCGTTACTGGCGTAGTAATTTATTCTATTATTTTTGCGTGGGTTTGTTGACAAATATTAATCAAAGGTAGAACACCATATGAAAAGTGCATGATGAAATATAAGTAAGATCTAGCATAATTAAGGGGAGATAATTGGACTTGTTGATATTTTTGTTGTTCTGTGTTGGTGACCTCAAAAGCAAATCACCTCTTAGGGAACAACCATTTAACTTGAAGGGGGGCTATGGTTTTTTCATAAAAAAATATTCTGATTCCCAATGATGCTGAAAAAAATATTCTGATTTTGGTGGAGGAAAACAAAAATAATCTGATTCAGAGTTTTTGTCATATAACCTAATGTTAAATTCTGGAAAAAATTTCGCGCTTTGCGCAACCAAACAAAATTTTTTTTCTAACTCTCGTCTTATCCGAAAAAACCCATTTCTAAACGAAAAAAAAAAACATAACCCCCCCTGCAAGTTAAATGGTCGGTCCCCTATATAGTTTGTTTGATTCAATGAAACTTTAACCAAAGCTAGTACACCATATGAAAATGTGCATGAAGAAAAATGATTACGGACCTGCATAATCAAGGGGGAGATAATTGGACTTGAGGATACTTTCATGTTGACCTATGTAGATGACATTGTAAGAAAATCTACTCCTCTGGTTTGTAAGATGTCAATGTAACTTTAACCAAAGGAAGTAAAATCCAATCAACCTGTGCATAATTATGGTATTGCATGAAGGAGGGATAATCAGACTTTGCTGCATTATGTTGTCAAATTGGGCCACAGAAGTATTCTTTTGTGGGGTGGCCACAGTACTAGTATTGCATTGGGCTTCATTTCAACATCAGGAGTCAAAATCTATATAATAAGACATAAGTTTCCTTGTGAAAAAGAAGACCAATTACACATTAAAGCATCTTTTCAAGTTCTAGTCACATATGACATTGACCAATTAAATTGTAGCTACCTTGATTTGGAAAGCATTAAATAATAAAGTCAGAAGAGGTCATAAAAACAGAAAATAGAATGGAGCTGTATGCAGTGACATATAGGAGCAGTTTTAATTTGATTGGTCAATAGTAAGCACATAAGCACTTGGACATGTTGGATATAGCCATAATAAAAGATGTCAAATACTGTGATGTCATACTTACCAGAGTTATGGCTTATACCAAGTTAATGACATTTAGTGGTTCATCTTGTCAGTAAGATCTCTGTCACCTGGCTCTTAACCCATTCCACATTTGAGTGAACATTTTATTGAGAAGTTTGAGATATTTGCTATGATGGTTGATTTAGTATAGTACATGCCAGTCATAATATAACCTTGACCTCATTGACATAGTTAAGTTGACACCCTGAATACACAGACTGGTACCAATTATTGGTCAAATGATTCATCACGAAGTATGCCGGACATGTTATGTTCCTCATATATACTTAACACTGCAAAATAAAAAGCCCAAGTATGTCTGAGATGCACAAAGAGCTACACTATCACTTCTCTGCAGCATTAAAGTTGGTGATGTATGTTAGTATGGAATGTCTGCTTATTTGGAAATCATCCATTCTTGGAATCACAGCTAATATAAAGTTTCAAGGCAAAACCGTATATCAGCGCTTTCGCGCTTTGATTATTAATACAATGGCACATTTTTTTGGGGTCGTGTAATGGTATCAGTGTCAAGTCTTGACAGCTTCAATTTATTTGTTAATCTGTTTTATCTTTGTACTTAATTTGTATATATTTAAGACATTATATAGCTGTTAATTAAGAATCTCATTTTGGTCTTCTAGGCATTGTCTATTTATAGGTGTACTGGTTGTTTTAATTTGGTTCTTCTATGTCGACATCAAAATTTTGTATATATACAGTGCCGTATTATAAGTCTGTACACCTAACGATTCCGAGGGTGACTAGACTGTGAAAAAAATGTTTATCTATGTAAATTTGGTATCAAAACAAAGATTTATCATTCTTCTTTTCATCGATGTAAAAATTTAAAAATAACAAGAACGATAGCTAGTAGAATGGAAAAAATGTACATACCCCAGATTTTTAGCTCACCTGACCCAAAGGGTCATGTGAGCTTTTGTCATCACTTTGCGTCCGTCGTCGGCGTCGTTGTCGTCGTCCGCGTCTGTAAACTTTTCTTACTTTCATCTTCTTCTTTGAAACTACTGATCAGATTTGGACCAAACTTGGCAGAAATGTTCATTGGGAGGTCCTCTACCAAAATTGTTATTTTGGTTTAGATCGGAAAACCAACACGGCCACCAGGGCCAATAATGTGTTCTGATTGGTTGAAACTTTGAAAATCTTCTTGTCAGAAACTACTCAGCCAATGGAATTGTAACATTATAGAAATGGTGACTGGATGGTCCTCTACTAAATTTGTTATTTTTGTGCCGATCGCATATCCAAGATGGCCACCATGACTCGACTTAGTTTTAACATAGGACCTATGGGAAAAATGTTTAAAAAGTTTTTCCTCTGAAACCAGTAAGTCAGTTTAAAGCAAACATGGCATGAATGGTCCTTAGGTGGTCAACTTTCAAAAGAATGTCATGTGACCCCGACCTCCATTAAAGATGGCCACCATCAGCGAACATAGTTTTAACATAGGACCCTATGGGGAAAATGTTTAAAAAAAAATTCCTCTGAAACCAGTAAGTCAATTTAAAGCAAACATGGCATGAATGGTCCTTAGGTGGTCAACTTTCAAAATAATGTCATGTGACCCCGATCTCCATCCAAGATGGCCACCGTCAGTGAACATAATTTTAACATAGGACCCTATGGGAAAAATGTTTAAATTTTGTTCCCTCTGAAACCAGTAAGCCAATTTAAAGCAAACATGGCATGAATGGTCCTTAAATGGTCAACTTTCAAAATTATATCCAGTGACCCAGACCTCCATCCAAGATGGCCACCATCAGCGGACATAGTTTTAACATAGGACCCTATGGGAAAAAATGTTTTAAAATCTTCTCCTCTGAAACCAGTAAACCAATATAGCAAACATGTCATCGATGGTCCTTCGGTGGTCAACTTCCAAAATTGTGTTCAGTGACCCCAATCTCGGTCCAAAATGGCCACCGTCAGCGGCCATAGTTTTAACATAGGACCCAATGGGAAAATTGTTTAAAAGTCTTCTCCTCTGAAACCAGTCAGCCAATTTAAAGCAAACATGACATGGATGTTCCTTGGGTAGTATATACTTTCAAAATTGTGTCCGGTGATCACAACCTTCATCCAAGATGGCTGCCATGAGCAGACATAGTTTTAACATAGAACCCTATGGGATTTGAATAGTAACTTAGATGTATTCGGCATGCAGACATTCTTAAGAGGACTTATTTATATCAGATGAGTGATACAGGCTCACCTGAGCCTCTAGTTTGTTGATGTTAACATGTGTCAGGTATGCTGGGCTTGGAATTAAAAAATTTGGGCGAAATGTCAAGGACGAATACGATAGTTGGTAGGTGGGAGCTTGCTGTAGCAGACGACGTTTACATTAATAACGGAAGTGGAACCAATATTGGTGCACAGACTTTCAAGGTGTGCAGACTTACAATACTTATCAGTATGTAAGAAGTCACACATTTATTTTGTTGTTGTTTCAGGTTACAGAATGATGGTCAAATATCAAAGGCAGCAGCCATTGCTTTATTTAACCTCAGATTTGGCCAAACAATAGAAATACTCAGTGGAAAATCTAGAAATCCAACAGATGGTATGATGTGTTACATAGATGCCTCGTGAAATACTAACATTACTATGTGAAAGAAATATTGTTTGTTTCACCCTGTGAAATACCAACATTTCCATGTGAAAGAAATATTGTTTGTTTCACCCAGTGAAATACCAACATTTCTATGTGGAAGACATATTGTGTGTTTCACTCAGTGAAATACCAACATTTCCATGTGGAAGAAATATTGTGTGTTTCACTCAGTGAAATACCAACATTTCCATGTGAAAGAAATATTGTTTGTTTCACTCAGTGAAATAATACAGTCAAACCTGCCCATATGGCCACCTCTATTAAGCTATAACCTTGAATGTTTCAAGGTCCCAGTGATAACAAATAAGTGAAAAATAACCTTATTTAGGCAGCCACCTGTCTTATTTGGTCACGATTTGATGACCCCCTAACTGACCACTTAATATAGGTTGGACTGTACGTTTATTCAGACCTTGATATACCAACATCGTCACAATTGAAAATATCGTTGAGTGTCCGACAATGAAAAACAAATTCCTGTTTGAAACAAATAGCAGTAATATACGAATCATTGCTGACTGACACTGAAAATGTGGATCGACAGATCTTAAACAAGTAGTCAGGTTTGACTGTGTTATTTACATCTAATGAAATTAATGGTCTTCTTGGGAGGCCAGACTAGGTCACAATTTGTTGGAACTAAATATTCAATTGAGGAATATGTTCAATGTTTGAACAGGTTATACGATATAACCTGGTTTGGAACAATTTATGTTTTTCATTAACCGTTTTGCGTTTTTTTTAGCGTATACTGCCCCAAACCAGGTTATATATAGATTCTACTTCAGTTGCCCGTGGGTTACGATATTTCTCCACTCAAGAGAGTTAAATTTAAATTTTTAACCACAAGCCATCAGGCGAGTGGTTAAAATTTTAAATTTAACTCTCGAGAGTGGAGAAATATCGTAACCCACATGGACAACTGAAGGGGAATTTGTTTCTCCCATTATTTAACACGAACTTTATTTCAAAATTCTTCAAAATTACCGATTTGACAACATGCAGGGAAAGGCATGAGACATTTTAATCCTCTAGAGGATTACAGATTTTTCCACCACTGGTTCAGCGGGGTTAAAATGCCGTAATAATGGGAGAAACAAGTATATAACCTGTTCAAATATTGAACATATTCCTTATAATTTAATTTTTACAACAAAATTTAATGATTTCTTGATTTTAATTACTATTATTTAATGGGACTATTTGAATTTGTTGTTGGCAAATGAATATGTTGACGACGTCACAATACCAACACAGGTTATCAAGTATAACTAATGTTGCTCCAAGCGGATTAGCCAATCAGATTTCAGTATTCACATCAAATTAAATTATTAGAAAATTATATTATAACATGGAATGAAATACATTTGTTCTGATTTAACTGCTAGAATTCAAACTCGCAAATTTAATGGTGATAGGCACTGATTGAGAAGGTAGTTGTAAATCCAACTACCATGCGATCACGACCTCGACGGCACCTTGAAAGATTGCAAATGTCATTTGTAACAGGACAATGATTAAACCCCACTCCTACCATGAAATGATATTTTTAATGAAATAGTCACTAGAAATTAAAACAAATATTTATGTGGTTATTTTTTTTTTGGCAGAAAGTACAATGATGAATGCTGTTGCTATGGCAATATCAGGATACTCTGAAGATAAACACACTTTATGGAAGAAGACGTGTTCCTCATTATTACACAAATTAACGGATCCTTATCTCAGGGCTATATTTGCTTTCTTGTCATGTGAAAAGGAAGATTTCCAGGAAATATTGGTAAGATATATATACCAATCTAATTATAATTGTATGCTTGTTGGATAATTTTGGCAATACACTTACATCTAATAACATCCTGTATATATATAGAATAATGTCAGTTTTGAAGGTCGAGATTGTTATTATTGCTATTTTGCGGTATTTTCCTTTGATCTTGCTATCTGAGAATTTCCCATCTCACACTAGTAGAGTGAGATGGAAAATTATCGCCAGTAACTAAGCGTTGTCAAGGACGCACGTAGTATTATCGCTGTTTTCTACTACTTAAATATGATGTTATAACTTATTGACGTCACATTACCAAATCCTTGAGTAATAAATAATTAACGATATAAAATAGTAATTGTGTTTGAAAAAATGTCAGTATCTCAACAAAAATTATTTAATTATGAATACAAAATAGCGATAAAATAATTAAAGATGTTTTTTTAAAACTCGAGGACGTTTCTCAGTCATCTCGTTTTAAAAAACATCGTTAATCACTTAGTATCAGAGTCTGACAATATGACACAGTGAGATCAAAGGGAAATTGTCCAATTTACTGATAAAGGTCATTTCAGGTAACCTTTCATTCATTTTTGACCATCCAGTCATTTGCAAGACAGTTAAGTATATTGACCTGTCAGACAACAGCTCTCAGCAAGTGCTTGGTTTTTAATACCTCAAGATTTGATAAGCTTGTTGTTGATTGGTTGGTTGAAAATATGACCCCTGACATGACCCTATATGTGATGTCATATACCTGACAATAGATCAAACAAGCAATTAGACTGGTAAGATACAGTCAGTACAATTAGGACTATAGTAGGAAGAGATTGAAGATAGGGGAAATCATACTACATAAATAGATGATTTGATTTTTGATTTTTGATGTTTTAATGCCACTTTCAACAATATTTCAGCTATATCATGGCGACCAGTTTTAGTGGTGGAGGAAGCCGGAGTACCCGGAGAGAACCACCGACCATGGGCAAGCAACTGGTAAACTTCATCAGTTGCGGCTGCGAGTCGAATGCACCCTTTTTTGTAATTTACAAAGCCGGGCGCGAACCCACGCCGTATTGGTGATAGGCTTGTATGAGTTGTTAGATCCAACAACCGAACTCATTGAGCCACCTGAACCCCTACATAAATAGAAGAACAGATACAGACAATGAAATGGCTAAAAGAAAAAGGACAAAAGGATAATCAACGATCTACAAAACACTTCACATAAAACTAAAGATCGAGTAACACGAACCCACTAAAAACAGGGGTGAACTTGGGTGCTCCTGAAGGGTAAGCAATTCCTGCTCCACTAGTGGCACCCGTTGTGTTACTCTAGTTACAAACCTGGTGATAAATCATGAATGAGGAAAGGAAAGGACCTGGAAGTGTATATGACAAGGAGGAATATATCCGTGGTCATTTGTAACACAGATATTCATTAGATTTTGCCATTGTAAGCAATTTCTCAGCTATGTATATCTTGACTACCGGACATTATAAACACCAAGATCTCATCCTTTATTTGTTTAAAAGCAAACCATTAGAACAACACAGATTCTATTTCTACTAAATATTGTATTTCATTGTATTATGAAAAGAAACTTAAACAGTGAAGGTCATCAATTCCACCAATATCAACAAACGAACGATTATCTCTTGACTCAAATCATTGAAAACAAAAAAAGACCCTGATATTTTGCATTAGAAATGCATGTCTTGGCTTTGTATAGGCACAATGATATGGCAGAGTTAAATCGGTTCACAGCAATACAGATATAAACAAACATTAAAAAAAACCTGCACTGACTTGCTTCCAAAAACCCACATATTATCACTAAGATGAAGTACATTATAAACATAGACAGTACAATAGCAGGGTCAGTGAAGGCTCGTAGTTAACTGACTACTAGCTAGGAAGGTAGAATCTGTTGGTCACATGGACAGTACAATAATAGGGTCAGTGAAGGCTCGTAGTTAACTGACTACTAGCTAGGAAGGTAGAATCTGTTGGTCACATGGACAGTACAATAGCAGGGTCAGTGAAGGGTCGTAGTTAACTGACTACTAGCTAGGAAGGTAGAATTTGTTAGTTACATTGGCAGTACAATAGCAGGGTCAGTGAAGGGTCGTAGTTAACTGACTACTAGCTAGGAAGGTAGAATTTGTTGGTCACATTGGCAGTACAATAGCAGGGTCAGTGAAGGCTCGTAGTTAACTGACTACTAGCTAGGAAGGTACAATCTGTTAGTTACATTGGCAGTACAATAGCAGGGTCAGTGAAGGCTCGTAGTTAACTGACTACTAGCTAGGAAGGTACAATCTGTTAGTTACATTGACAGTACAATAGCAGGGTCAGTGAAGGCTCGTAGTTAACTGACTACTAGCTAGGAAGGTAGAATTTGTTGGTCACATTAGCAGTACAATAGCAGGGTCAGTGAAGGGTCGTAGTTAACTGACTACTAGCTAGGGAGGTAGAATTTGTTGGTCACATTGGCAGTACAATAGCAGGGTCAGTGAAGGCTCGTTGTTAACTGACTACTAGCTAGGAAGGTAGAATCTGTTAGTTACATTGGCAGTACAATAGCAGGGTCAGTGAAGGGTCGTAGTTAACTGACTACTAGCTAGGTAGGTAGAATCTGTTGGTTAAAGACCATTACTTATAGGATTTAAAAAAATGAATGATAACATAAGCATTGGCAGTACAATAGCAGGGTCATTGAAGGCTTGTAGTTAAAGGGGCATTAGCTACGAATTTGACCAAAAAAATTATAAGTTTTGGAAATTGGTAAATAGCTTTAAAGTGATGAAATAAAGGTAAATATTTCACATTAAACAGCTTATTGAACCACTTTCTGCCTTTTGAGAACAAAAAATACCATTGATTACTTATTTACTTGCAAGCAAATAATTTGACCTCACTTTTTTCGTATGCAATTGACCTTACTAGTGACAGGTAAAAACGAATAATTTGTATTTTGTCGCTTATTAACTGCCAACTTGCATGGTTCTTTGTCCGTAATTAACACCAACTAAAACCAGATTCACAAAAATAAGGAATAAGTGCATTGTTGACTGATTTAATGACGATTTGACAAACTCCGTAAACAATGTCAATAATTAATAAGATGACGTCCATTTCTTGGTCTATCTCAAAACACGAGCAGTTGCAGGTTTTTCCCCCAATGCGCATACATTCCATAACATTTATAAGTTACAGAAGCATGTTTTATTAAGGCATCAATCATATCTGATAGTTTTTATTGGTAACAAAAATTTACGATTTGGCAGATAATGCCCCTTTAGCTGACTACTAGCTAGGAAGGTAAAATCTATAGACCATTATTGTTAGGACATTATACAAGTATAACCTGTTCAACAATTTCAAATATTCCTTATAATTTAATTTTTACAGCAAAATTTAATGATTCCTCGATTTTAATTACGATTATTTCATGTGACTATTTGAATTTGTCGTTGACGGATGAACATATTGGTGATGTCACAATACCAACCCAGGTTATCGAGTATAACCAAAAATTTCTCCAAGCGGATTAGCCAATCAGATTCAAATCAAATTAAATTATTTAACTATAGACTGAAAACGGGAGAAATAATCTCTAAATACTTACAAATATATGATCTATTTCAGGACATGAGAGATTTAAACAAGGGAAGTAATCTTCTAAATACTTACAAATATATGATCTATTTCAGGACATGAGAGATTTAAACCTGTGTGATAGAGTGGCCTTTGCAGCAATCTATTTGTCAGACTTGAAGGTAAAAAAAAATTAATTTATTGATGAACCAATGAAATATTCCTGCTTTGGTGATATACACATTTTTGATGGTTGGTGTATGGTATTTAATGCCACTTTCAACAATATTGCAGTTATATCGTGGCAGTCAGTTTTATTGGTGGAGGAAACTGGAGTAACTGCAGCATATTCGAAACACATAACAATATCATGTGGACGCTAAACATCAGCGGGAATCGTAATAAAACAACTTTTATTTTTAACTTTTTTGCATGTGGATTTTGCAGGGGAGGGTTATGATGTTTAACGCCACTTTAAACAATATTTCAGTTATATCAAGGTGGTCAGTTTTATTGATGGAAGTAATCTGAGAAAATAACCAACCTGTCACAAGTCACTGACAAACTTGATCACATATTGTTGTATCGAGTACGCTTCGCCTGAGCGGGATTCGAACTCGCAACGTTAGTAGTGATAGGCACTGATTGCCTAGGAAGTTATAAAGCCAAGACCATGACGGCCCTTATATTTTTGCAAAATATATCCCAAAGCATTTTAGTTTTGACATCTAAACCAGATTATAGGATCCCAACCCTATCTAATAGATGATTTTTGTATTATTTTTTTTTCTAGTTGAAAGAATATATGGAGACTTTGATAAAAGAGGTGAAAGAAAATGGTGACCTTGATGGTTTGTTGTTGACAGGTAATAGATATAGAAATGATGACCATGATGGTTTGTTGTTGACAGGTAATAGATATAGAAATGGTGACCTTGATGGTTTGTTGTTGACAGGTAATGGATATAGAAATGATGACCTGGATGGTTTGTTGTTGACAGGTAATATATATATATATATATATATATAGAAATGGTGACCTTGATGGTTTGTTGTTGACAGGTAATATTTATATCATGTCATATATTTTTTAGGTTTGACTTCAGACGGAGTAGAACTCTTTCAGAGACATTTAGATAAAACTGGTGACATACAAACTGTATCCCTAGCCATTATTTATACCATGCCTTGTGATATCACTAAAGAGGACAAAGAGAAAGTAGTTATGTGGATTGAGTGGTAAGCAATAAACAATAATGATTAAATCCTCTGATTTGGGAACAGGAGAACTCAGGGAAAAAACTTAACAGGGGCTCAGTAGCCTAAGACCGCTAAAGTATGTCTGGGCCCCTGAAAATATTAGGCCCAGACGGCTACTGAGATTTTGATTATATCATGTGTAAAGTCAGTTGCTGGGCCCAAAGAATTATTGTGGGGTTACTGAAAATGTATTTGTAGGGAGCAATGCCAATTTTTGTCCCTGAGAACTCTGGATATTGTTCATGAATTTTTGACATCATACCACCTCGTTGTTATCCCACCGCGATAGCGGTGAGGGGATATAGTAATAGCAGCCGTCTGTCCGTCTGTCTGCCAGTCTGTCTGTCCATCCGTCACACTTTCTTGTTTACGCGATAACTTGAGTAAACATGGATAGATTTGAATAATCTTTTGCATGTGGCTTGTAATTATCATTATCTTGGATGGGTTCTAACATGGAAATATTTGAAGCAAGGGTTTTGGGGGAAAATCTTAGTTTTTGGTTGAAAAATCAACAATTTTGAGAATTGTGTCTTGTTTACGTGATAACTTGAGTAAACATGGATAAATTTGATTAATTTTTTGCATGTGGCTTGTAAATATCATTATCTTAGATGGGTTCTTCCATGGAAATATTTGAAGCAAGGGTTTTGGGGGAAAATCTTAATTTTTGGTTGAAAAATCAACAATTTTGAGAATTGAGTTTTGTTTACGCAATAACTTGAGTAAACATGGATAGATTTGAATAATTTTTTGCATGTGGCTTGTAATTATCATTATCTTGGATGGGTTCTAACATGGAAGTATTTGAAGCAAGGGTTTTGGGGGGAAATCTTAGTTTTTGGTTGAAAAATCACCAATTTTGAGAATTGTGTATTGTTTACGCGATAACTTTAGTAAACATGGATAGATTTGAATAATCTTTGCATGTGGCTTGTAAGTATGTTATACATTAAGACTGCAAGGCTGCTTTCTATAAATATATAAAGCTAAATATTATGCAAGTGCGGGGGGATACGTCGCACATTCATGCGATAGGCGGTTCTTTTATTTAGATATTATGCGAGATGTATGCACATGTGTAAAATTAGTGTGCTTTATAATGCCATTCGAGTCTGGTTCGACTTTCGTTTGACACAATGTGTGAAAAATGTTTATAAGTTGACTAACAAGACATTTGACACACTTTAAAGCATAATTAGTATAAGAACTGGTAAAGTATTATTTTCAAGTTTAAAAGATTGTTTTGTAAAGTTATTTGCAAAACGTTTTTAGCGTAGCGACTTTTCACTTTTGTAAATAAAAATGGTGGATACCATGTGGTCCAAAAATAAAACCACTGCCAGATAGAACAAAACCAAGTCTGACGATTCAGAGAAAAGTAACAGTTTTATGCAGAAATCTTCTAAGAGCCAGAGTACTTATTGTGCTAAAAAAGACAGTTGAGGCTAGATTTCATCCTTGGAAAACAGGCTGACAGCAGCATGTTTTACTGATGGCTTATTTCGTATGTGGGCATAAATTGATTGCTCAAGGCCCAGCACTGATCCTGACAGTCAAATGGCTTTAAATGATGTTATTCAGTTTTTTAACTTACAATTAAAAGCGAAAGTTAATGAACTTTACACGAATATATGAAGCATAATTCGAGGAAGAACAATTAAGAGACTAGAATGAAGCTGGTGATACCATTGATGACAATTATGTCTGTAGTCCTTATTTGGTACTGTTAAGCCATTTCATTGCATTTGCAATAAATTTCTAGAACCTTCAATTTAAGTTGAATTTCTAGTATGAAAAGTTGCATTCTAAAAAGAAGCGATTGATATTCTCTTTATTTTTGTACTGCAGCTGTTGTTTTAGTGAGCTAGCACTACAACAATCCAGCTAGGCAGATATCATCATCATCTTATTGAAATGTAGCTTTTTCTCGCCATGATATGGCAAAAAAACTGCTCACATGGCATTAAACAACAATCACTCACTAATCATTCACTCTATTATTTCAGCTACAGAGAGTTGTTAGATAAATGGCAGTTATGGCACTATAGGTAAATATTTAAAGATCAGTGTACTTTTTCCATCGTATGGGTGGGGTCATGGTGTTTAACACCACTTTCAACAATATTTCAGTTATATCATGGCAGTCAGTTTTATTGATGGAGGAAACCGGAGGACCCGGAGAAAATCACAGACCTGTCCTAAGTCACTTAGTTCATTATGAAGCCAGAGAAGTTTACCTTTTTGAAACACCTGGTCTCAACACGCATAATTTGGCCTCATAGTGATATCTCTTTTAACATAGTAGTCCATCTGGTCATAAGGTGACCCCTTGTGCAATTAAAAAATTACCTTGTAAGAGGGGTGGCCTTCCTTGAGAGGGATGATTTAGTAGTAATTTAATACCTTAGTGCTTCTAAAATCTGACCTCAAAAGATGTGTGGCCTTTTGCCTTATAAGTGTGTGACTACTGTATCACAATATAGGCATCTATAATGTCTGTCGTGTTCATGTTTAGGGGCCAAACTGCACATAATGGGCTCATTGGTGTAACTTGAGTTTGACTACATTTTTGGTGTAGTGGTAAAGTGCTCATCTCATTGGTGGTAGATCATGGCATACTTAGGTGACCGTTGCCGATTTTGGCTCTCATGTTTAGACCCTTTGGTTTACCTTAGCTGATCATGGCTATCATGTT